>PVKS010046025.1:0-13505 GCA_004027875.1 Aplodontia rufa
TGTCCTCAAACTTGTGATCCTCTGTCCTCTGCCTCCCAATCACTGGGATTACAGGCGTGTGCTACCATGCCCCGCTCCACGATTATCTCTTACTCAGATGGCTACAACAGGTTTTCAACTGCTCTCCAGGCTTCCATCCTCAATCCCAGCCCTTGAAATTTATTCTCAACACAGTAGTTCTAGAGGTTCTTTAAAATACGAGTCAAAGGGGCTGAAGCAGTGGTGGCTCAGCGGTTACAGTGCTTGCCTGGCATGCACAAGGACACAGGTTCAAACCCCAGCACCCATACACAACTAAGTGTCAGAGCAACGAAAGCCATGTGAAAAACTATATAAAACTGATTCTCTCTTTCTCTCTCTCTCACTGTTCCTGTAAAAAAATAAAAAAGAAAGAAATAAAAGAAAAGAAAATACAAGTCAAAGGGGCTGGAGCAGTGGCTCAGTGGTTACAGTGCTTGCCTGGCATGCACGAGAACCCAGGTTCAAGCCCCAACACCACGTACGCAGTGAAGTGTTGGAGCAACGAAAGCCACATGAAAAAATAAAATAAAATTGATTATCTCTTTCTCTCACTATCCCTATTAAAAAAAAAATACAAGTCAAAATATAAAACCATACCAGGCACAGTAGGATGTGTCTGTAATGTTGGCCTATATGGAAGGCTGAGGCAAGAGGATCACAAATCTGAGAACAGCCTCAACAACTTAGTAAGACCTCATCGCAAAATGAAAAATAAGTAAAATGGTTCATTTCCTTTAAACTCACCTCTTTCCCCAAACTTCTCCAAATTGGGTCAATTTGCCTCTAGTCAAAAACAACCTAGAAAAAAACTGGTTATTGGATTGGTATGGTAGGATTATGGGAACATCTTTTATTTATTTACTTTTTTGGTACTAAAGATTGAACCCAGAGGTGCTTAACCACTGAGCCACAACCCCAGCCCTTTTTATTTTTTGAGACAGGATCTGGCTAAGTCACTTAGGGCCTTGCTTAGTTGCTAAATTTGGCCTTAAAACTTTCAATTCTTCTGGTTTAGCCTCCCAAGGCCCTGAGCTTATGGGTATGCAACACCACACGTGGCATCTCTTGTTTTTAAATAGTTTTGTGGAGATATAATTCATATACACCATACAATTCACTCATTTAAGATATTAAATTCAATAATTCTTAGTATATTCATAGATAAGGACAATTATCGCCAGTTAATTTTAGAACAATTTTATCACTTCAAGACCCCCTGTCCTTTACCCCTGTGTACCACCCGAGCCCTAAGCAGCCACTAATATATTTTCTAATCAGCTTTCTAGTCCCTATAGATTTCCCTATTCTGTTCTTTCAAATGAATAGAATCATATAATACACGGTCTTTTTTTTTTTTTTTAAAGAGAGAGGGACAGTGAGAGAGACAGAGAAACAACTTTATTAGTTTTTCACATGGCCTTCGTTGCTCCAACACTCAGTTGTGTATGTGGTGCTGGGGTTTGAACCTGGGTCCTTGAGCTTGCCAGGCAAGCGCTGAAACCACTGAGCCACCGCTCCAGCCCCAAACACGGTCTTTTGCGACTGGTTTATTTCATTTAGCATAATGTTCTCAAGGGTATATATTGTACCATGCATCAGCACTTCATTCTTGTTTATGGTTGAACAATATTTCATTGCATGAATATAAGTGACATCTTTGACAGTTTTTTATTTTATTTTATTTTGGTATTGTGCATTGAACCCGGGGTCACTACATCCTCAAATAATTTTAGAAGAATGAAACTGATTGCTAAGATGTCACCTAGCCGGGTACAGTGGTGCACACCTATAATCCCAGTGACTTGGGTGAATGAGGCAGAGGGATCACAAGTTCAAGGTCAACCTCAAGCAACTTAGCAAGATCCTGTCTCAAAATAAAATGGGGGCTGCGGCGGTGGCTCAACGAACGGCATTGCACTTGCCTAGCATCTTCAAGGACCCACGTTTGGACCCCAGCCAGCACAGACACAACTAAGTGCCAGAGAAAAAATTAACTGCAAAAGAAATGAATTTGCAATTCTCTAGAAAACACTGGAGTTCTTTTCTCTTGTACATCTTTTATTTTTGCAGCCCTGGGACCCAACCAGGGCCAGGCGCATTCTCTATCGCTAAGCCACACCGGAAGCATAACTTTATTAACCCCCACAACAACTTTGTTAAGTAGTTTTACCGTTCCTTACCTTACAAATGAGGAAACTGAGGTTTGGACTAGTGTCCGCCACGTCCAAATCCTTTTCCATTTCACCCCGTTCTTGATCCTCCTTTGCCCGGTTCCCTCGCTTTGCAGATGCTAACTTTCCCGGGCCCCTAACCCGGCTAAATACCCCCAGGTCTCAGGCTCCCGTTCTTCCCCTCCGCACCGCGGCACAGATACCGCTTTCACAGTTACTTTTCCCTCGCTAGATTTTCTTCCCAAAGCATCCTTCCTAAAACCCCTTTCCCCAACCCGAAAGTACTCACCACAAACTAAGCCGCGACGTGTGAAAACTCAACTGAAAAACACAAGTCAAATCAGGGAGCGTCGCGGCGCCACTGAGCGTTCAAGAATCCGCCCAATCACCCACGAGTTTACACGATCCTTTGGATTCCGCACCAATACGAAAGCTGTTCACGCAGACGTCATCTGGCGCTCGCCGCGCAAAGGCCGCCGGGAAATGTAGTTTTTCTTCTGCACTTCACTGTAGGCTGCGAGTAGGAAGCGCGGCCATCCAGCAATTCCGTGTTCAGGGCACCCCTCCAGTTTAAGCTTTTCTTTTCTTTCTTTTTTCTTTTTTTCCTTTGGTACTGGGGATTGAACCCAGGGCACTTAACCAATGAGATACAACCCTACTTATTTTAATTTTTTTTATTTGAGACAGGGTCTTGCTAAGATGCTTAGGGCCTTGCTGAATTGCTGAGGCTGGCCTCTAACTTGGAATTCTCCTGCTTTGGCCTCCCGAGTCGCTGGGATTACAGATGTGTGCACGCCCGGCTCGGTATAAGCTTTTGCTCAACACCTTCTTTGCTCTTATGAAAATTGTTGCATAAATGCAATGCATAATCATGGAATGGATTACAGGAAACCCTCAGCACGTCTGGTGCTGGGGTTCGAACCCATGCCAGGCAAGCGCTCAAACCATCAAGCCACCACTCCAGCCCTGCTTCCTTCTCTTGAGAGGAGTGGGAAACAAGTTTAATTATGTAAATAAGTTCAAAACCCAATTATGGTCTCCTCTCCAGAAGAGTCAAATGTAGCAACAGGGGAAAGAAATTTAAACTCAGACTTACAGGTACTGCTATGGAAAAGGTGGGACTTCACTGCTATAAGTTCTCATGGAATTTGCCATAATTCTTCCAAACCTGTCCCTTCCCCATCCCAGTCCTGCTGCTTGCAATTTTCTCTGCATCAAGATCTGCAGATGTCAGGTCCGGTGGTGCATGCCAGTAGTCGCAGCTACCGGAGGCTGAGTTAGGAGGATTGCAAGTTCAAGTTCAGCAAGGGCAATTTAGCAAGACCCTGCCTCAAAAAAAAAAAAAAAAAAAGTAGCTCAGTGGTAAAGTTCTTCTGGGTTCAATCTCCAGTGCTCCCCCAAAATGTTTCCAGGTATCTTGGTTTGGTATTTGTGTCTATTCCCTTTCTTTTGGCCCTTACTTTTTTTCTTTTTTTAAACCAAGGTGTGGTAAGTTTATCTCCATACTGGTTCTCAAAAAATATATACTCCTGGGGCTGGAGCAGTGGCTCAGTGGTTACTGCACTTGTCTTGCATGCACGAGTACACGGGTTCAAACCCCAGCACCACATATATAATGAAGTGTCTGAGCAACGAAAATCCATGAAAAACTACATAAAATTGATTCTGTCTATTTCTCTCTCGCTGTCCCTCTCTCTCTCTCTTTTTTTTTTAATACACATATATATATTCTCCTGGGGCTGGAGCGGTGGCTCAGCAGTTTCCGTGCTTGCCTGGCAACCGTGAGGACCTGGGTTCGCACCCCAGCACCACGTACACAACTAAGTGTTGGAGCAATGAGGCCATGTGAAAAACTAAATAAAGTTGTTTCACCTACAGAATGGGAGAAAACTTTTGCCTGCTACACCTCGGACAGAGGGCTAATATCCAGAATATACAGGAAACTAAAGAAACTGAAGTCCAAACTCACAAATAATACAATCAATAAATGGGCTAAAGAACTCAAAAGGGGGCTGGAGCGGTGGCTCAGCGGTTTCGGCACTTGCCTAGCAAGCACAAGAACCTGGTTCAAACCCCAGCACCACGTACACAACTAAGTGTTGGAACAACTAATGCCATGTGAAAAACTAAATAAAGTTGTTTCTCTCTTTCTCTCTCTCTCTCACTGTCCCTCTCTCTTTAAAAAAAAAAAAAAGGACTCAAAAGGAACTTCTCTCCAGTGGAAGTCCAGAAAGCCCATAAATATATGAGAAAATGCTCTACATCATTAGCTATAAGGGAAATGCAAATCAAAACTTCAATGAGATACCACCTCACTCCTGTTAGAGGGGCAAAAATGAAGAATACAAACAATGACAGATGCTGGAGGGGCTATGGGAAAAGAGGAACACTGTCACACTGCTGGTGGGACTGCAAACTGGTTCAGCCACTCTGGAAAGCAGTGTGGAGAATCCTCAAAAAATTAGGGATGGAACCACCTCATGACCCAGCTATCCCACTCCTGGGGATTTTCCCAAAAGAGTTAAAATCAGTGTATTATAGGGATGTGGCTTCCTCAATGTTTATAGCAGCTCAGTTTACTATAGCTAGACTATGGAACCAACCCAGATGCCCCTCACTCGACGAGTGGATACAAAAACTTTGGTACATATATACAATGGAAAACTACGCAGCCATTAGAGAAGACGATATTATAGCTTTTGATATCAAATGAATGGAGATGGAAAGAATTATGCTAAGTGAAGTCTCCCAATCTCAGAGACTCAAGGGCCAAATGGTTTCTCTCATCTGTGGATGTTAGGTAGTAGCAAGCAATGAGCGGTGAAATGCTTGACAAGGCCACAGGTTTAGTCTTGAAGTTTACTGTAAGCTGCTGCCAAGGCAGATAAGCTATGGAAAAACATTAGTACACAAGTGTTGAGGGTAAACAAAGACAAGAGGGGAGGGAGCATGCCTCAAGAACAAAGGATCTATGGGACTATCACTTCACAGGCCCCATAAAAGTTGAGATGAACCTAAAAGCTACTTGCACCAGGTGTCCCTTACTAGCTCAGAAGGGGGTATTCCTTAATAGCACAGGCACACTGAGGTCACTTTTGACTGCTATTAACCCCAATGCCCACATTAACACAGGATTGACTTGTAGATGAAGCCCCCCTAAGTATGATGGCCACCATGACAGTTCCGGAGAGGACCAATTAAGTTCAAACAGTCCACCGCCTGATGGTTGAGGAGTTAAACACGTGATTGGCAAAGGCTGCTGAAGGAGGACCCCAATTTTCAGATCATAAAACCCCAACAAATTTGGAGACAGCATTGTCTTCTTCTTTTTTTTTTTTTTTTTTTAAAGGGAGACGGACAGTGAGAGAGACAGAGAAAGAGAGAAACAACTTTATTTAGTTTTTTCACATGGCCTTAGTTACTCCAACACTTAGTTGTGTATGTGGTGCTGGGGTTTGAACCCGGGTCCTCGTGCTTGCCAGGCAAGTGCCGAAACCGCTGAGCCACCGCTCCAGCCCCCAGCATTGTCTTCTTTGTTGTTCTCTGCTCAGAGACGCCCACTCTCTCTTGAGAGTGCTGCTTGAAATCTTACTCCGCTTTTAATTTCACCTCTCTTGCACTTAAAATAAAATTCTCTTTAATGACTTTTTGTGTCTGACTTTAAATCTTCTTTCATCAGAACACAAGAATCGAGGTTTGAATTTTCAGTTTCCTGCTTTCCTGTGACAAAGGGATATTACGTATGTCATTTCTGGTACAGTGACGTAAAATTTAGTGTATGCAAATATAAGATGAAGCAATCAAACATAAAGTGAATGGTTTGTGAATCCAGTTTATTGGGTGAATCCGTGTATTTAACAGACATTTATTGCATACCTTCTAAACACCAAGAATATTCTAAGAGCCCAAAAAACAATGGTGGATGACATGGACTATGCCCTGCTTTTGTGTAGAGTTACTGCCTGAGGAAGAAAGTAAATTAAATAATTTCAAGATGTTTGACAAGGAAGTACTAGTTGCTGATGCCTACACCAACTTTGAGGACTATAAAAATCTTTTCAGAGGAAGTAATATTTAACTGAATTAGCAGCAAGGTAAGCTTGGCTGGGATTACAGGTGTGCAACACCATGCCTGGACATATAGACACTTTACTAAGAAATACCCTTTCACTATTTCTTCTTTAGTCCTGTCTATATTAATCTTCACAATAAGGAGGAAGTGAGAAAGACACCTTGGGGATAGAGCTTTTTATTTTATTTTTTAAAAGAGAGTGAGAGATACAGAATCAATTTTTATTGAGTTTTTCACATGGCTTTCGTTGCTCTGACACTTAAGTTGTGTTCGTGGGTGCTGGGGTTTGAGCCCGTGTAGTTGCACATGCTGTGCAAGCGCTATAACCACCGAGCCACCGCTCCAGTCCCTATTTTATTTTTTTGGTGTTGGGGATTGAACTCTGGGCCTCCTGCGTGCACTCCACCACTGGGCTACGGCCTCGGCCCCCGCATGGAGATTTTTGTCAAGTTCAGAACACTCACCATAGGTCTTACATAGCAAATTGGGTTAACACTGTACGAGGTGCCAGAGTGGGCGAGCTGCTGTTAAAATAATTTAGGGTTGGGGTTGGGGATTTAGCTCAGTGGCAGAGCGCTTGCCTAGCATATGCAAGGCCCCGAGTTCGATCCTCAGCCCTCGGGGGAAAAAAATTTGGGGTTGACTGCCAATTGCTAGAACACCAAGCTCCAAAGCTGGCGTTTCCAGTGTGGGATGAGCAGCAACTCCCAGATCCTGGTGGCTAAAGCCGGTCTGCAGGACTTTGGGGATCGGTTCCAAGCACAAAACAGCCAAATGAAATTAATCGTGAGCTACTAGCAAAGAACGAAAAAGAGAGCGGGAACTATTCTGGAAAGGTGAGTTGGTCAAACGCAGACAAGCGGGTGAAAAGACGACGCGGCGAACCTGCGGGATGGGAGGGCGGCTACGGCTGGGCCGGGCTGGTTTTCGCGTCCCTCTCAGCACAAAGGGGAACTGCACTCTGCTCACCGGAAGCACAACCTCTGCCCTCTGGGGCATTACACATTCCTCCGCGCCGGAAGGACGCGTTCCGCCCGGCCCCGAAACCTGCTCCCCACCCTCCTCTCGCTTGGAGACCGCGGGGTCCCCGAGGAGGACCCTCCGGGAGCCGTCCGACTGCGTAGAGGTTTAGCGGGGGAGCAGAGAAACCGCGACGCCGGGGCGCTCCGGAAGCGGAGGCAGGAGAAAGGGTTGTAGTGCGAGGCGTCGCGGCGGAGGGATTCTGTTTCCCGCGGTGGCGGAGGAATTTGACAGTACGCTAACTTCCGGAAAAGTCCTGGCCGGGAGAGGAAAAGCCCTGAAGGAAACAATAACAAACGCCAGGAGGAAGCGGTTGTGGGGTTGCTGCGGCCGGCGGTTCTGGTTCAGAAAGATGCTCTTCGCCCCTTGCGAGGGGACGTGAAAAGGCTCGTGGGCTTCCGCCCGCCCTTCGCCACCTGCTCCCCTGCGGGGGTCTGCTGGGTATCGCCATGGCGGGCGTGGGGCCGGGGGGCTACGCGGCCGAGTTCGTGCCACCCCCGGAGTGTCCGGTCTTCGAGCCCAGCTGGGAGGAGTTCACAGACCCGCTCAGCTTCATCGGCCGCATCCGGCCTCTGGCCGAGAAAACTGGCATCTGCAAAATCCGACCGCCCAAGGTACCGGAGTCTGCGAGGAGGGAGGGGAGAAGGGAGTGCGGGGAGTCGGCCGCTCGGTGCGGCTGGAGGTGCTTCCGTCCGGTCTCGCGTCCAGGACCAGGGGCCCCGTTCCTGGACGTGCTGGTCTAGCTTGCTTCTGCAGTCTCGAACGCCGGGACGTCTGAACGCAAGAAAGTGGTGTCCCTAGGCCCTTCTCCGCGTAGAACTTGGGAGCTGACACTTTTCACTGCATCAGGGGCAAGGGTGACAAAAGACCTCAGGCCCCTCCTTGGCCGGGAAGGTGTTTAAAGTGTTAGGACTTGACGAGCTCTACCCTTAAGTGCAATCCTCATTATGCTGCTTTCGTAGAAACTGCCTGTCCTTCGGCTGTTGCTGCTGTATCCTGGCCCGCGGATGATTGCTTTATTAAAGATTTGCAGGGCGCCTCTGAGGGTTAGGTGGACTTTTTTTTACGGTTGGGGGGCGTGTACTGGGGCTTGAACCTGTGCGCTCTATCTCTGAGCTGTGTCCCCAGCCCTTTTATTTTTTATTTTATTTTTTTTTAATTTTTTGGAGACAGGGTTTCGCTAAATTGCTGAGGCTGGCCTCCTCTTGCCTCAGCGTTTCTAGTCACTGGGATTAGGGCTATTTCTGAGGACCGAACTCGGGGCCTTGCGTATGCTAGGCAAGCGCTCTGCCACTGAGCTAAATGTCCAACCCAGGGCTGTTTCTTAAAAGATAATTTGAGCGCCGGTTGTCCCCCTGAATGGTATTGCTAGCCAAGAACTCCGGGCTCATGACTGCGGCGATGAAAAAGTTTTCCCTGGGGAAGAGAAAGAGGATCAATTATTTTTGAAAAGGAGAGGTTTAGGAATAATTGCTTAATAGTGGAGGTGGAATAAAACGTTGAAAATCCTTGATATAGGGAACTTAAGGAGCAAAGATTTCAGAATTGCAGTGATTGCAAATAACTAGCTTTGCCTAAAGTTGCTTAGTTATGATTCTTGGTCCTTACAGTAAGGAGCAGGTATGTTACTCCTCCTATGTGTGGAATTCCTCAAGAGTTTGAGTGGTATGCTCAAGGTCAAAAAGGTTTTTCTGCACTCGTTACATCAGTGCTTTCCAAATGACGTTGCTTGACAACCTGCACCAGGGTTGACTGGATGTTTATAAAACCTAGTAAGGTTTCTAGGCCTTACCGAGAGTAGAGTCAGTGGCCAGTGGCGTAGCACTTGCTCAGCACGTGTAAGTCCTGAATTCCTTATCACTGAAACTGCAGGGGAGGGATGTGGCAGGGGGTGGGGGTGGAATGTAAGAGATAGACTCCATTTCTGGATTTGAAATGTTTGTGATCTGCTTTTCTAGGACATGCTTAGATGATTTTTTTTTTTCGAGAACGGAAGAATCAATTTAATTTTGTTTTTCATGTGACTTCATGCAAGAGCCATAACCTCCTAGCCACTGCTCCAGCCCTCCTTAGATGATTTTTTTTTTTAAAGAGCGAGAGAGGGAGGGAGAGAGAGAAACAATTTTATTTATCTCTTCATCTGGCCTTTGTTTCTCCAACTTAGTTATGTACGTGGCGCTGGGGTTTGAACCCAGGTCCTCACGCATGCCAGGCTAGCACTCCAAATGCTGAGCCACTGCTCCAGCCCTAGATGATTCTTAATGCAGATTAAAGTTTGTGCGAATTTTCACTGTAGTCAGAACCTTTGTTCTTAAAAACATTTTGCTTTATGTTTTAGTCTAGGGGTAAAAAACATAAAACTAAGCACTTTTACCAGTGTTGGATTTAAAAAAGCATCTACCCTCACCATGGATTACCATGGTGCTACAACACAGTGAATTAAAAGCTTAGGTGAAAAAGCAGAAGAGTAGCTAGTTTAGCACCTGTAGAATGTTTCATTCAATCTTTAAAGACCTAGTAGGTAAATAAAGTTCTCATTTTACAGATAAGGCACGTCTGGATAAGTTAAAACACTTAATCAAATGTGTAATCTTGGTTAAGTAGCAAAGTAGATTTTGAACTTAGTAAAGTTTTCTGATTTTAAAACAGGTCCTACTTCCACTATGCTGAATCCATAGTGAATGAGTTTGATTAAATTTATAGACTATCATTTGCAAGCAAAGGATTAACAAATAATTGTTATAATGATATGCATTGCCATCCTCCAAAAGCTTCTATTTAACTTTTCTTTATCATAATTATCTTATTCTGTCCAAGCCTTGAGCATTGAAGTTTTTTCCTAAACCATATTTTTATCTATTTATGTTGTATTTATTCATTAGAAATTCTATTGGAAGTGTCTTTTGACATAACAAAGTTATATTTTTGTTAAAAAGGCTGAAATAGCATACTTATTTCATAAGATTTATTAAAAACATCTTTTTGACAACTCATGTCTTTAAATGGAGTTGCTGTTTTTTTTTTTTTTCAAAGGTAGAGGGATAGCAAGAGAGGATCAATTTTATTTAGTTTTTCACGTGGCTTTCGTTGCTCTGAGGCTTCGTTTTTTCCGAGGCATAGTTGTATACGTGGTGCAGGGGTTTGAACTTTTGTACTTGCACATGCCAGGTGAGCACAGTAACCCCTGAGCCCACAGTTCCAGCCCAGATTTGCTATTTTTTAGGCCAAATCAAACTGTGTTCTCTAGAATGCCAGCTGAAATATCTGGTCTCATGTTAGTTATAAATTGCCCTTACGTGGCTGGAGCAGTGGCTCAGTGGTTGTGGTGCTTGCCTGTCATGCGCGGGGACGTGGGTTCAAACCCCAGCACCATGTACACAACCAAGTGTTGGAGCAATGAAAGCCACATGAGAAACTAAATAAAATAGATTTTTTTCTCTCTCTCACTGTCCTTCTCTTAAAAAAAAAAATGTCCTTATACTGTGGATTTACTTATTTTTTTAAAAAAGTATATATTTGGGTCCCCAGAATCTGGGCTTTGATCAAAACAGTTGTATAACATAAACTGTAAAGTGCTTATATGTCCATGTAAATAAAAAAAAAACATTATTTAAAAAAATATGTTGTTTGGGGCTGGAGCAATGGCCCAGAGGTTTTGGCGCTTGCCTCACATGTGCAGGTTCACAGGTTCAAACCCCAGCACCAAGTACACAATGAAGTGTCTGAGCAGTGAAAACCAAATGAAAAACTGAATAAAAATTGATTCTCTCTTTCTCCATCTCACTGTCCCTCTCTCTTAAAAAATAAATATGTATGTTGTTTAGGTGGGAGGGAGACAGGGTCTGTGTTGCCCAGGCTGTTCTCAAAAACTCCTGGGCTCAAGTGACCCTTGTGCCTTAGCCTCCTGAATAATAGACTATAGATGAGTGTCACCATAACTGATTTAGGAATGCTTCAAAATTTCTTGCCACATCTCTAGACCTTTTTTTTTTTTAATTTTAAGACAGGATCTTGCTAAGTTGCTGAGACTGGCTTTGAACTAACTTGTGATCTTCCTGCCTCAGTCTCCTGAGTCACTGGATTACAGGTGTACACCACTGTGCTTGGCTAATTTTTTTTTTTAACTTGGTAAACTTGTATGTTAACTGGACACTCTTCTGAGGTACATGAACTCATTGCTTTCTGCACTAGCAATTTGGGAATGCATAACTGTGGGTGGTAAATATGAGATTGGTGAGATTTGAGAATTCTCTAAGTGATATTAAAATAAGAATTATGTGAAAAATATTCTTTCTGTCTCTACTGTAAGGAAGACATATGCTAATCTGTTGTCATCATGACTTGTGGCAACTCACTCCTTAAATTAAGGGAATGACTGATGTACTTCTTGCTGATTGATCATTGTTTTTGGCACTGGGGATGTGTGTGTGTGTGTGTGTGTGTGTGTGTGTGTGTGTGTGTTTGTATGTATATAGATCCACATGTACATGTACATAGACACATATCCTTTCTGTTTAGGATTGGCAACCTCCATTTGCATGTGAAGTAAAAAGCTTTCGGTTCACTCCGAGAGTCCAGCGTCTGAATGAACTTGAGGTAAGTGTTATCATTACCAGTTCTCATTCCTGATTCTTTATGTTAGGCCTCTAGGTAGAGAACTTTGATAAGCTCATGTACCAGGGCTCAGAGTTTGTATTAATTGGGATTGAACAGAATATTTACTTAATGTTTGAAAGAAGTATCTGATATTTAAAAGATTATCATTAAAGTTTTTTTTTTAATTTAGTTGAGATTATGGGAAACCGTATCTTACCATATTTTTCATGATGGGAATGTCTGATACTTAGCTTCAGAGATCTGAAAAAAAAATTTTTTTTTTTTGGTACCCGGGATTGAACCCAGGGGCTCTTAATCAGTGAGTCACATCCCCAGCCCTTTTTATTTATTTATTTTTTTTAAACACAGTCTCATGAAGTGTCTTAGGGCCTCATTAAGTTACTGAGACTGGCTTTGAACTTGTGGTCCTCCTGCCTTAGCCTCCTGAGTCACTGGGATTACAGGCAATGCATCACCACACCCAGTGAGATCTGAAATTCTTAAATTCCACTTTCTTCAACGTTTATTATTCTACTATTTGTTTTTCAGGGGCTAATCTCAGAAGAGTTCTGTCTTTTGTAGTCCTTGAAAGATAGGTTTTTAAATTCTATTAAATTTTTATTTTAAAAACTTAGTTTTCAAATGGATTTTTAAGTTTTGTTTTGACAGAATTTTTCCAGGACTATTAATTTGATTTATAAGATTTCCATTTAAATATTACTAATTGTCTTAGATTATAGGTATAGCTCACTGGTAGAGACCATGTACTTAGCATACTTAAGGCCCTGGGTTTGGTCCCCAGTACTGAAAAGAAAAACAAAACTGAATATCTCTTAAATTATCTAAAGTGAGCTGGGCATGGTGGTACACAACTAATCCCAGTGACAGGGGGTCTGAAGCTGGAGGATTGCACGTTCAAGGCTAACATCAGCAAATTAAAAAGGCCTTAAGCAATTTAGCAAGACTTTGTTTCAAAATAATTAAATGAAGGGGAAAGGCTGCGGATTTAACTCAGTGGTAGAGCACTCTGAATTCAATCCCCAGTACTACCCCCCAATTTTTTTTTCCTAAAGTGAAATCTGTTTAAATACTGCTTTTTTTTTTCTGCCCACCTCATTGCTATATTTTCATGATTCTTCAGTGTGGTAATGAACACTATTTGTGGGCTGGAGCAATGACTCAGTAGTTATGTGGCATTTGCCTGGCATGTGCGAGGACACGGGTTTGAATCCTAGCACCACATACACAGTGGAGTGTTAGAGCAACAAAGGCCACATGAAAAACTAAATAAAAATTGTTTCTTTTCCCAAAAAAGAACTATTTGGGAGTACAGAAGAGAATTCTTTGATAGCTAAGGCTTATTATATAATGTTGATGTTTTCATTTTTTTTCACTGATGTTTCCAAGACATTTATTTTCTGGGTTGGTGATATGGATCAATGGTAGAGTACTTGCCTAGCATGGGCAGGGCCCTCAGTTCAACCACCAGCAACACACACGCACGCACGCACACACACATACACACTAACCCCCCCCCCCAAAAAAAAAATTAAAACATTTATTTTCTGGGATTATTAATACATATTTTTCCTTTAGATCTCATAGAAACTTAATGAAGCATCTTA
>PVKS010046026.1:0-13407 GCA_004027875.1 Aplodontia rufa
ACAGCCCCTCAGGTACCATGGCTGCTTCCTCAGAAATGTGAGCCAGTGCTGATAATGGGTAACACACAGCCAACTGCTGCTTAGGCTTTCCATTGGAAGGGAAAATCTGAGTGGAAGTTGGTCCCTTGCTGGTCTTGAATACACACATGTTGATGATGCTGCACTCCCCAGCCAATCAGAACCCTGCAGGAGCATTCACATGCACTGGAATTTGGCCCTGTTACTTGGCAATCAGTGTTAGGGAGCTCAGAGCTACCAAAGCACAGAGCTATGCTCTTGGGGCACTGTGGAGAGACACAGTTGGCTTGACTCTAAGTGCTTGATTTGGGTCACTGAGCAGGTTTCCATCCAAGCTGGTGGGAAGGTGCCTCTGAGCCTTGACCTGTGCCAAGAGGAAAGGTTTTGGTGTGCCAGCTTAGAATCAGGGACTCTATGGTTCCTGCACCAGCCTGAGGATGGAGTGCCTGTGCTTTGGGTGGGGCAGTTCTTGCAGACTCCACTCACCCAGAGGCCAGGTGGGTTACAAAGCTGAGAGCAGAATCCAGAAGGCTGCATGTGCTAGCAATGTGGCCACAGTGCAGCATATGCTCGGAGGTTTCCAATGTGGCATGAATGACAGTGATGACAAGAACAGGTAATAGAGGTCAAACCAAGGCACAAGGGGATGTGTGGGATTAGGGAGCATCTCCCAGACTGTGTCCACAGGGTGCCCACTGTGAGTGTGGATCTCCCCTCACTGCTGACACTTGGCTCTTTTCCACTACAATGGCCTGAGCAAATCCCACCCACAGACCTCAGTGTGCTCCAGTGACTAACAAGTCTAGGTGAGGAGAACAACAAAACTCCTCTCCCATCCACAAGGTATTCCCCTAACAGTGCTTTTTGACTACTGAATGTGATTTAAGGAGTAAAATGTGGGGCACTTACCCTATGTTTTTCAGGACACTGGCTCAGAAAACAGACATGTGCTAATTACTGTAGCACGGTGACAGAAATAGAATGAACAAATGTTTGTAATGGAAGCCCAGTATCAGTGTGATAAAATGCCCACCTACAGAAGGTGTTTCCTGAGGGACCTCAAAAGGAATCTGGGGATACGTGTGCTGTTGATGAAAGACTATTTGCACAGTTGCATGATGAGGAGTTCCTATGTCACTGCAGAAAAGGATTTTACAGAATATTTCAACATTTTCACTCATTTCATACTGCTCTGACATGAAAGGGTTGCTAGGTTTCACCTCAGTCAGACCAATGTTTGCAAGGAAGAAAGGATTTCTTTCAAGCTGTCTGAGCGTGGTCTTAGTTTTCACAGCACAAGTGCATAGCAACAGACAGGAAGCTACGAATAGAGAACAGAATGGAAACTGTAGGAATGATCAAAGGAAAGTGAGGATTGGAAAACAGTAAAGAGCTGACTTTTCACACTGGGTATAAAAGACTGATCCTTCACTAAAAGTCTGTTGAGTGTTTGGAGAGCACCAGCTACATAGAGAAACAAGAGTTCTCACCTAGCTTTTGGGCATTCAGCTTGAGAGCTCTTATTGGCAGTAGAATATTCTTTTCATATTGAAAGCATTCAGTCTCTTATCACATGCCCTTTTTCAAGGTATCTATTGTTTTATGTATTGTACAAGAGGATCTGAAACTGTTATTTCAAATATTTTTGATGAGATACCATTTCCATTTTTGATCATCCTTGCATATTTGTTTTTTGGAAGAACCTTAGGTGTGAAGCCCTGAATATTTTGTTTTTCTGCAATTTCTCTGGTAGAAATTTTTATTTAATATTCATCCACTTTTACTCATTTCATTTTCTTTTTTTATTAGATATATATAGAGATACAATTGAGGGAGAAACATTATCAAACCATCAATAACCAATGTATATATACTTAGCTATCCTGGGGTAATGCCAACCTCACCCAAAGGAGGAACAAAATGAAGCAAATCAACAAAATCAGAGACAAAAATGGGGGCTATCACCACAGACTCATCCAAGATACAGAAGATTATCAGAACCTATTTTGAAAATTTATACTCTGCTAAATTTGATAACCTTGAGGACACGAACAGGTTCTTGCACACACACACCATCCCCTCTTTAACACAGGAGGACACTGAAAACTTAAACCAAAGTATCACAGAAAGCAAAACTGAAGCAGCTATCAAAGCTCTCCCAAAAAAGAAAAGCCCAGGTCTGGATGGATATATGGCAGAATTCTACCAAGCCTTCACAGAAGAAACACCAAGCCTCTACAAGCTCTTCCAAGAAATTGATAGAGTGGGATCACTCCCAAACACTTTTTATGCAACAAATATTACACTGATTCCAAAGCCCAACAAAGATATGTCCAGGAAAGAAAACTACAGACCAATTTCCCTGATGAATATGGATGCAAAAATCCTTAAAAATTTTTAACTAATCGGATACAAAAGCACATTAAAAAGATAATACATTATGATCAAGTAGGCTTCATTCAAGGAAAACAAGGCTGGTTCAACATACGCAAATCAGTAAATGTAATTCACCATATAAACAAAGTTTTCAGCTATAAACAATTCACCATATAAACAAAAATCATTTTCTTTATTTGAGTTTTGCTGTGACAGCACACATGTACATCTTTTGGAAACATGATAAATGTTCTCTTATGTTTTAATGTTTCTTTTTGTTGTATGATTTATCTTCTTTTATCCATATAAATTATTTTTATAGTCAAATTTCAATACTTTTTTACATTTTTCCTTGTGAACATCTCCTAACATGTAGTTTGAGCCTTCTCAAAATTGCTGAGTCTGGGGCTGAAGTCGTGATTTTCATATCTCTGTGTTCTAAGCCACTGATTTTACAGTCAGGTGTCTACTTGTCTTGCTGTAATATGCTTTTTATTTTCACCAACTAATTGTGTACTAACAGGAAGTTTATATAAGTGGAATAGAAGAAAAATTTCTGAAACTTTGAAATACCAGTGAGAATCCAACCTTGTGATAGCCCTTACATTTCATATTAGGAATACAAAAGAACTTGACTGAATAAAAAATATTAGGTATCTTTTTCTGTGGTTATCAGAAGTTGAATTTGACACCTATGCCACCTTACCACTCAGCAGCATCTCAAGTCTTTTACTGTTTATTTTGAATCATGTGCATGATAATTTGTCGGGGTGGCCTAGAAGTTGACATTACCCTGCTTCAGAAGCACACTGTATATGGGATGACATGATGGTGTAAACACCTCAGAAGCCATCTACATTTCTATGTCACAAAGTGAAAATACCTGAAAGAACACAGCTTGAGAGTTTTCAATCATGCAAAATGAGATATGTACCAGCTACAATTAGAAATATGTACTTATTCATTCTATATGAGCAAAGCCTTAGATAAACATAACATGAAAACCAAGTTGATCATTGCATTTTTCTCTTCATTTGAGAAGTGGACTATTGAACCCACAGGCTGGCATGATCAATCTGCACATGGAAGTATACCAGCAGCTGAAGAGCAATAAGTCTGAAAATCATTGGATGAAAATAAAAATGAAATCCTCTGTATGTCACAAAATTTTTATCCAAAGAAGGCAATGTGCTTTTAAAATATTGAAAGTGAGTACAGCTAGATGAAAAAGATCTCTTCAGTTTATAAAGCTTTGGTTTTACAATCTATGGGGAAAATGAACATCAACATTTTTATTTAATTTTTGTTGTTGGAAATCAAATTCAAGGGTCTCATATCTGATTGAAAAATTTGAAATCCCCTGCTCTACTTATAATTTGTTTTAATGCACTTATCCACTAGACGTAACCATATCATTATATATGGGGCATATTCTATTGTATCTCAGGTATCTTCCAACCTTCAAAATTTCTTCTTACACTGCACAGTCTAAAAAGATGACAAATTAAATGTGAAGCCATTGAATTGAATTTCAATGAAAGTATTTTTTTCTCACTTTTCAAAGACATTTCTGATATTAGGCAATTGTAAAAGCATTTTGGAAATTCATAACAGTAATAAATAATTATATTCAGCACTGCCTATGTCTAATTTTCATATATTCTCTAAATCTAAACATTAATTAAATGAAACATTTAAATCATAAATTCTCTTAAACTAAAATCAAAGTTTCTTTGTCATTGTCATCTAGAGCTCTTTCTATAATTATTTTAAGAATTAAAATTTAGTTAAATTCCAACCAAAATAGAGTAGAGTGACAATGAACACTTTATGATAACTTTGATTGTTGCATGGCACCATAGATTCTGTGATGATTCTTGTACATATGAACATTTCATAAATAATGCATATTATAGCTGTAGAACATCACTAGTTGTAATTGAAATTCCAATATCATGATTTCTCAAATGCAAGGAAAGAATCTTAAACTGATTGAAATTTATAATGATTCAAAAATCTGTAAAATAGGTATTGTGCTATTTTACTTCATTGAAATGTTATCATTATTAAAAAGAAGACACAATTATTATCAAGGAGTTATCAAGTTGGGGTTTTTTTCTGATTGAATTTCTAAATCCTCTGCATATATTTTTTTTCTTTGAGATCACCGTGGAGCCCTGATTAGTAGCTACTTTTTAAATCACTGTTTTTTGGGGGGCAGGGATGAGGAGAGGAATGCATAGAAATGCTAACCAAAAATAGCTAATAACAAAGCTTAAAAAAGTTTCAATTCAATTTGGACTTACTGCCAAGTCTTTGATCTTCCTTTCCAACCAGGCTTCTCTGTGTTAGTGATATGCCTCAGGTGTACCATCTTGCCTAGCATGAATGAGGTCCTGTTTTCCAACTCCAGACCAAAAATCCCACCCCACCACCAATCTCTAAAAGTAGATATAGACATTTGGAGCAAAGAAATCTAAGGAAGATTACACTTTGTGGAAAGATCTTAGATAGTGTTCAATAAATTTCTAAACATTGCTTTCATTTTCATTGGACTTTTCTGCATTATGCATGTGTGTATGGCCATCCAGAATTGGTGACATTCCTGATTCAATTGGAATGCAACATAAATGTCTGTGACAGTGACAACAGCACAGCTCTGATTAAGGTAGATAGTAGTTGAAGTTTTCATCAGGAGATTGATTTGATTTACATTCTTGAAAGAAAACGCATTTCTTTCAAGTGTGGCTAGTTGTTGAAAGCTGTGGGCAGTACATCTCAAATTCATTGAACTGACAATGTCTTATTGGTGCCATAGTGATAGGCTGCACAGTGTCAGGAGGAAGAATGTTTCAGGATTCTGCTAGAGCATGGTGCAGATCCAAATTTGAAGGACACCAGTGACAACACTTTCTTCACTGTGCTGTCTACAGTAAGAACACAGGGATGGCAGCAAACCTGCTTTCGCATAATGCAGTCCTTGAAGCAAAGAACAAGATATAGCTTAACACATTTTATTTCCAAAGTTTTTGACATTGATTTCTTCTAGCATTGATACACAAAAGTCAATTTATCCTCTTTGAGCTCATGCTTCTGTGAGAAATAAGTTTTAAATAAGTTATATCAAATGTTTAACTCACAATAGTAATTCTTTCAAGGAACTAATTGAGTGTACAATTGATTTTTAAGAATTTGCAACAGGGGCTGGAGTGGTGGCTTGGTGGTTATGATGCTTACCTGGCAGGTGCCAGAATGTGAGTTCAAACCCCAGCACCATGTACACAATAAAAAGTCTGAGGCATGAAAGTCACATGAAAAACTGAATAAAAATTACCTCTCTCTCTATCCCTCAGTGTCCCCTATTTCTTTAGAAAACAAAAGAAAAAAAGAACTTTCAACAAAAATTTCTGAACTCAGAAATATTTGTTTAAATTTTTTTTAT
The DNA here is from genome assembly GCA_004027875.1 of Aplodontia rufa. NCBI lineage: Eukaryota > Metazoa > Chordata > Mammalia > Rodentia > Aplodontiidae > Aplodontia > Aplodontia rufa. The sequence continues at coordinate 5,837 of PVKS010046026.1, forward strand.
TTTTGAACAACCATACAAGTTTTTAACAAAATAGTATAAAATGTGTATAGATTCTGGATATTACAATTACCCCCAGGAGTGCCCCCCCAATTACCCACCCTTATCCCTCCCTTCCCCTTCCCCCATATCTCTAAAAAAGTATTATGTTGTATAGCATTATAACTTATCTGGATTTAACACATGATAATAGACCAACTTTCTCACTGGCCAGGGTCTAGAAATATTTTAATGCTCAATTTTTTCTCTTTCCAAAATTTTTCCATAGTGATTTTCTAATTAGAGTGAAACAACAAAGGAAAGAACAATATTCCTTGGAAATATGCTTTAAATTCTTTTTGTTTGTGTGTTTGTGTGTAGGGGTGTGGTACAAGGAAATATAGCAAACAATTCTGTAGCACTTGCGAGATCAACAGTTCTTTACCTGTTTGATTTTGTGACAGTATCTCACTGAGGCACCCAAGCTGGCCTTGTGGATATGATTCCCTCTTCTTCTTGCCATGTTTCCAGGGTAGCTGTGATTTTTGGAGTGTGCCCCTGCACATGGCTTGGTGTGAAAAATCAAAGAAAAACTGCTTTGTATAACCAGCAAAATTTCATTGCTATTGACAGGATCTATAAAAGTGACTTAATTTACAGTGATGAGGCTCAGTATGGTAAAATGGCAATGGAGAGTGCTTAAAAATAAGCATGCTTATGTAATTGAGGCAAAGTACCAAAATTATTTTTGTTACTTTTTAAAAATCATTTTTCTAGTGTGTAGAGACTAGGCAATCTTCATATTTAGGGAAAATAATATTTCAAACTCAAAGAAATACAGTGGCAAATATACTTAGGTATCCATTTTAGGGGAATTCTAATGAAACCAGATAGACCCAGGCTAAGTGATCAGGAGGTTGAAAAAAGGAGGGATAAATAATTGATTAATTTGTGGGAATCTTTTTTTTGTTTTTGGTAAAGGCTGCCACATGAAGAAGAGTCAAAACTCCTGTGAAATCTATCACCCTTTTTTGTAAGGTGGGAGGGATTTTCTTTTTCATTTTGTTAGAATGACACCCAACTGAAATTTATATGATTTAGTCACCATTGTCCCCCTACCCAGGAAAAAATTAAGGAGTTTTCTATAAATGACAATCTTATTCTTTACTCCCTTTGGCCAAATTACTAAATAAAACTAACCTTGGGGCTCCATTGAAGATTTTGTTCCAGTAAATGAGATAAGGCCTCAATGTATATATTTGAAAGTGTTTCCTGAAGGTTCTGATAGGACTCCAAGATAAGAGCCACTGAGTACATAAAAGTCTTTGTGAATCCCAAATCTCCAAACCTGAAGAAATCTCCAGAAGTGTTGGCATTTAGTTAGATTGCACTTCTTTCAAATTTCTCCTTTTTAATTATGCTAATCTAATTTTCACCTATCTTTCACCACCTCTGTGCTTCTTTTATAGGCATTTTCTGTTCGATGTTCAAACAGCATATGAGAGAAAGGACATGCGTCATCTGGCAAAATTTGACTTTGTGCACAACCAACTAGACAAAAACTTCAGCAAAGTTCCAGACATCTTCACACAAGAGCAGGATATCAAATGTAGCCTAGGCCCACATTTAATTTTCTTCTGTGATTAGAGCCAACATTTAAAGTAGAGGAGTGTCATGTAGAATGTGGATTTCAATCCCATTGAAAGGTTGAATTAATTCTCCCGTAAGCCATAATACCTTGCTATTGATTGGTGAACAAGATCCTCTGTCCAAGGACTGTGGATTCTCTAGCTTAAAGCTAACACACATAGGTCTTTCCTGAGTAAATAATTTGCCTCTATAAGAGGTTGTGCTTACAGTTCCTGTTTTATAATGCATTTTGATATAGATTTTAGGGTTTCCCAAAGTCCTTATTTTAGCTGAAAGCATATGGACCATAACTTTTATTGATCTCTTTGATTGGATTATATTTTAGGGTTCAAATATGGTGTTTTATACTTTTTCTTTATACAAATAATAAATAATCATATTCCATATGAGTATATTTAAGCCTTATTAGCTTAAATAAGCTAATAACACAATCACATTTGGAATTTGATAGGCTTTATGACATCTTTATCTTCACTATTGTCTCTGAAAACTTCAAGTGATTTAGTAACTTTCACTATGCTAAAAATAAGCCACATAGATCAGAATTAATATTTGTATAGATAAACAGTCTTATTTTTATTTCTGACTGACAATTTTCATAAAATAAAATGACTTTATTTGGAAATTAAAATAGAACCTGAATAAAACTGTATCAAAAAGCAGGTGTGCATGATTTACAATGGTTGATCATTGTAAATAAGAATGTAATTTTTCCCCTAGCCTTGAAGGGAACTCCACATTATTGAAAAGTTTGCAAACCTATATCCATGACATCCTAATTCCTGAATTATTAGTGATTACCACCAGGAAAAATGTTACCTTTTATGGATCAAACAAAGTTAAAGAGCTTTATTTCATGCTGGACATAGAATGAAGTGTGTTTTAAAACATTTCAGTAAGTGTGATCAAGAAATCTTTCATTTGGGAAAAAATAGTTCTGAAAAATAAATATGGTTTGGAATATACAGTAAGAAACCCTGCTCTGGAAATGAGTATTTAGCCCATTCAATCAACAGAATACTTAAAAGCCTTTTTACTCTTTCAGGGTTATCTAGGTCAATGATGCAGCCCTTCCTTCAAGCAAATATCAATTTAGGTCCGGAGCAATATATTTTCTTATAACACTATGATGAATGCTGTGGTGGAAGCCAGGTCTCTTGGAATCACTCAAAATTTGATGTGGGTTATGAAGAAGGCTGAAGTTCATGTTTCCACTAGCGATAGGGAAGGACCATCTCAAAGCAAAGGAGCAGCACTTGTTTGAATGCATTTGTAAGGAGAAAGCTATGTTTTCTGTTTTTACTTAAGTTCATATTCACATTGTCATTTATAACTCTTTCAATTCAATTGAAAATATCCCATTGTCTGAATCTAAATTGTATCTGCTTTGCCACAGGAGGGCCTCACACCACGTTTATTTGCTCTGATGGAAAACAGACAAGGCATGGCAAAAGATTTTAATAGAAAATGGAGCAAATATGCATTCAATTGAGAATTATGGAATGTACAGTCTTTTACTCTTCTTTTTTAAACCTTAGCGGTCATGTAGCGTGGTGACAATCCCATAAGTCTGAAATAATTAAGTTCATGGAAAAAAGAAAATTACCTTTTAATGCTCAGAATGAAGTAAAAAGTTTTGGCAAAAAGCATCTGTTCAACCAATTATTAGGAGTGGTTAACACAGACAGTATACAGTAGGATTCTTATTCCCTTACAATGAAGGATGTGGTTCATTGTTTATAATCTGATTTGTGGTCTATGTGTTTTTCTGTTATCCTAAGGGTTTCATATCATTTTCATGGGTTTTGTGAAGTATGAACTTTTATTATGATTTTAATGAATTTCCTATCCTTTTCATCTCATTTTCAAATACTTTATTTTGTCCTTTGCCTTCATATTCCTTATTGAGCATAAATCAGAGTTGAAAATCATTTTGTGTTTTAAATGTTTTTCTTGAAGAATTTTGAGATCAGGGTATCTCTAAGTGGCTATTGACTGCTATTAGCTGATGATGTTAAAACATCTTTATGAATTTGTAATATATCTGGAGCTTATATTGAATTTAACTTGCAGAGTTAAGAAAAATAGCATCAACTGGGTAATCATATGTTTCCTTCATGATAATTCATAGTTGTTTGATTAAGAGATAGAAGTAGGCTTCACATTCACTGAAAGATGATCTTAATTGTGAGCTATTTTTCTTGTGAGCTCTTTCCCTCTCAGTGGTGTTACCTTGGGATAATATTACCTGAGAACAAACACATATCTTGATGCAAAACAGAGAATAAGATATACCAACAGGGAGGTGGTAAGATTTTATGCATTAGCATGTAGTTCATTGCATTGTACATGCTTAACAACATCATTAAGAGTGACTTAATATGATCAGTTTTACTAATATTATTAATATAGTATTATTGCACTGGGATTATATTTTCATATTAAAATTATCAGTAATATTATTAGTAGCAACACTATTGATATTTTGTTTGAATCCTAAAGATCAGTATTAGTCATTTGGCCTTCAATAGAATATGAATTGCAGTCTATCAGTTTAGCCAAGGGAAGTAGTAGAAAACTGTTCCCTTAAATCCATTTATATGGTAAATAAGTGACCTGAACAAAGTGCATTAAATTATTAAATTCTAGGGCCGTAATGATGGCTCAGTTTTTATGGCACTTGCCTGTCATATGCGAGTACACAAGTTAAAACTCCAGCACCATGTACATAACAGAGTCTCAGTTCAACAAAGGCCATGTGAAAAACTAAATAAAATTGATTTTCTCCCTCTCTCTCTCACTATCCTTCTCTCTTAAAAAAAAACCAAAAAAACATTAAATTCTGTAATGTATTACCTGAGTGGGAGAAAAGGTTACCTGTTTGTTCTTTGGTTTGAGCCTTGGATTTAATCTTCAAAGATGAAGATTTGAGTACTCCAGATGTTTATGTCTGTTAGCATGGGTAAGTGATCAACTCTCCTGAGTCAGGAAAGACATGAATCTGTTAATAGAGAACAGAATAGCTAATTTCATGATCATTCCTAAAGGTGAAACTCTCTTTCTGCTCTTTTAGAGCTTGCTGCAAGACATAAATAAAAAAACATAATCAGTCTTCTTCAGCAATGTTTTGAAGTCTTATCAGAAGATTGCTGGGGATGGACTGCATTGTTTTATGCTGTTGATAATGGTGATAATCTATAAGTATTTACATGAAATGCTAGATCATGTTTAATGTACGAATCAATCATTGCTATGATTGCTACCTGAAGATCAGGTGAGGTTTCTGTTGAGTTCTAGTATTTTTGGAAAGGCAAACATGAAACCAAAAATACAAAAGAATAGGCAAAATTTGGACACATGAGAACTAGCAACGTGTGCAGGATTGTCTCAGGGTTTTGTTCCCTTTTGAGGAGCTGGGATTTAACTATAGGGACTCAGGCAAGTTCTGCAAGTGATCCATCACAAACCAACATTACAAGGCCCTACTCTGGGACTTTAAATATATTTATCCATAGATATCCCAGTAGCATCCATCTCATTCCAAGTAAAACTTCAGGGTATCAGATACAAATAGTATCGTATATATGATATTTCAAATTAGCTACTTGGGACTTTAAAGGCCAAGTTTGGGAGGAAGTCTTGTTTCTTTATCATGGAAATTAGTTAGATTTAACATCATTGTTCTTGAGTTTCCCAAGAGGATAAATGTTTCCTTTAGTCCAAGAAAGACAATTCTCTCACAATTATGATAGAGGGAAAGGACACCATAATGTTTTAATACTGTTGTGAAAATGTTACTCTTAAAATTTGTCTTGCACTCAGGTAATGATGAACCTTTACTGCCAGGTTGCATTGAACTAGATCCCTCACTATTTATGGCAATACAAATATAGACATAAAAGTTCTGCCTTTTTTCATTCATATAATTTTATGCTCAGCCATTGTTTCCAAAGGAGGATCAATGTGCTCTAGTAATTAGTTTTAGCCACATACCTAGTGAGCAGACTCACCCCTCTCATCTAATGTTAACCTTAGCTAGAGTCCATAGTTTAGCGGAGATCTTAATGCTGAATTAGGGATTGAGGCACTGATGATTTGGGATCATTCTAAACCATCAGATAGTCTCAAGGAACATTGTAGGAAGAGATTACACTCTCCTTTCTACTTTGTCCCCATATCTGTGTAGAATTTTCTTTAGGTTGTGGGGGATACACAAATTTCTTCCCCTTGGAATTTGCCCAAATTCCATTGGCCCCTGAACTGATTGGTTTTCTATAGTAATACAAATCTACTCATCTACTTGCATATCTCACTCACTTTTTATATATTGCAAAATTAATCTTATGAGTATGGCATTAAGCAGAATTTTTTGAAGTTGAACATGACTTGGCTTTAAGCCAAGTAAGCTTCCTTTGTTTCACCACAATTTCTACACGAAGGAGAGTTTGAGTTACAAGTCAGTTGGAAATAAATGTGGAGAATAGGCATCATTTCAAAAAAGACCTTCAGTACAGAGTTTGAAAAGTTACAGGAGGAGAAGAGGGAGTCCAATCCATGACTGAACACTTCTTATATTTCCAAACTTGGTGTGACTGATCAGTTTAATCATAAGGGAAAATTCTATCTTTTAATTTAATCTGATAATGTATTTACTAATAAAATGAATGAATTGTTATGTAGTTGGCTTCTCTAATTCTAGAAACACACAAGAACTGAATATTTTCTGAGTACTTCAACACTGAAACTGACGAAAATCACACTTTGGTTTTTATTTGGAATTCCTGTATACGTTAAAATAAGAAATTTATCAGCCCACTGCTTTCTTCTAACATGAGCATGTTTTTGTAATATCCCACTAGAAATAGGCTATAATTTTTGTACCTGCTGGAACATCTTCTGATTTAAGGATACTATTCCTGAGGGTTCACTAATCTTGTGCTGAGCTGTATGGCTCTTGATGCACATCTCCTTCACCTTAAATTTTTCCTGCCTTCATTATTATTTTTTACACCTATTTATAGCAGTTAAAAGCTTGATCCACATGGGATAAATTCTGGAAGTAGAATTGACTTTGTCTGATTCATCATTAATTATTTGATTGATGTGATAAATATTTTCAAATCAGTGCTAAGATAATCATCTTATTTATCATTTTATATCTGTAAGTAAAAGAATAGTTCTTGAATATGAAGAAAAGAGATGCAGAAATTCTCAGAATAACATGTCAGGTAAGACATCTGACCATGAATTAATCTTGGTGGACATACTAAATTAAAAATGCAAATGTAGGGATGTTTTAATTATAAAAGGCATACTAAAGATCAAATAGTAAATTGTATTTATATTTTCTTGATTTCTTAATGATTTTAATTCAGAATTATATAAGAAAATAATGGTAGAAATGTACAACTGAATCAGGATTATCTAGATAAAATGTCCCATTAATTATTCTTGCTCCTGAAATCCTATATTTTTCCAATAAGTAAGAAAATATTTTTAATTGTTTGTTGTGTATTCCCTGAATAGTTCCATTTTAGAAAATTAGACATTGCATTAAAATGATAGTGAATTTAACTTTAAAAGTAAGTACAATAAATTTAGAAAATGCTTACTATTACATAGTTATCTATATCTCCAAGAAAGTAATTTGTGTCATTGTTAGCTTTCTTGAATATTTTATTCCCTAAGAATGTCTTGAATTTTCTTGTTTTGTGTGTTTTTAAGTTGTTAGAATTAGGAGCTAGTATTCATATTTAATTCAACAAATTTTAATTAGCTCTAATTCTGTGATGACATCTTCGCTATAAGGTACAGTGATATTAGGGTCAGTGATTATCTATTTAAAACTTGTTAACTTATTTTTTGTGATTCACTTCATTGTACCCAGAGCCTCAGGCAATGTAAGCACACATTCTACTAGTGTTCTGATCCCTGACCCTGTTCTT
>PVKS010046027.1:0-13509 GCA_004027875.1 Aplodontia rufa
TTTTTTTTTTTAACACTATCTGCCAGATTTAGCCCTTTAGAAATTATAATGGAGCCTGTCACAGATGTTCTCTGTGTAACAGTTAGCAACAAAATATAGAATAGAGAAGTTAAACCTGGGCAGGGTCTGTACAAGTGGGGATGGCTGGGGCAGGGCCTACCAATTATGTGTGGATACTGAATCAGTGGTCCAGGGTGCCCTTTATCCATCCATGAGGTAGATCCATGTCAGTCAACACCACTCGTTATTCTTCTTTTAAGACCTTCCAGAGGGGACAGTCTCTCCTTTTCCAGGGTATTTGATTACCTTAATTGATTGGCTTCTGAATAAAGACAGCAGGAAGAAACAGAGGGCTAAAAAATTCCAGTTACACAAAATAAAATCAGAACAAAAAGAAATTAATTCATGTGCATAAGGCCAAAGGTGAACCCATCAGAGAAACTATGAGCTCATAAAGACAGGTTTAAAAAAATACACAATAATAATTAGTAAAGGAGCACATGGAATGTCTGTATTAGAGCAGAGTACACTTTTAATTACATTAGTCCATATATTTAAAGAATGTGGGAGCCCACGAGGTCTGGGAGAGGGTGGACCTCAGGAAAATGTTCTTAAGAAGAAGAAAACTTGTGAAACATTTATGTCCTACAGAAGCTTGGATCCAAAAGTGATACTTTTCTCTTCTGGTCTCAAACTGGTTTTGGGTAGTTTCTTGTGCAACTTATATCCCAAATGCAAGCATTGGAGTGATACATATCAGGTAGCTGAGGAGCAAGAAAAGCTGACATTTTGAACATGGGATGCAAAGGGCATAAAACAGGGCCTCTTGATCCAGAGGTGTCCTCTTACTTTAGATGTGAATTAAAGTTTCCACTGATTTGAGTCTTAGGGTGCTGGGGGGCAGCGAGGGCATCCCATGATGTTCTGTTGGTCTGGAAATAAAGATGATCAGGTCAGGGGAATAGAAAGAGGTCTCTTTACCTTGACAGGTGCCAGGATCCCAATTCTCATAATCACTGGCCTTCCCGCATTTCACTCAGAGTAATAGGCATGAGTTTATTAGAAGGGATAGGAAGTGAGGAAAGGGTACGCTGTGAATGGAGAGAGCGGGTCCCCTCAGAGAGGAAAGGGATGGTGCTCCTCTTCTGCCCTCTGGTTTCCAGTGAGTTCCACCAGGTCCACCTTTTTACTTTTAGCATAGTAAGTGCATGGAGCATAGATCTCCAAGAGAGGATGGTGTCATGCCAGGAGTTGGAAATTTTAAGGAAATTGAGTCCCCTGGTTTTGGCCTCAGTTTCCTGCTCCATTCATCAGTTTATTGCCATTTGACAAGCCCTCAGAAGTCCTCATTGTGAGGGTCTTGGGTATTTAGTTGTCAGGGTGGTAGGCAGTGGTAATAGTTTCAATGATAAGAGAGGGTCCAGGCCCAACTGAGTATGTTATGGGCTCAGGATGTTTGTAGAAGGCAGAGGCTGGTGAGTTGTTTCCCTTGGTGGGTGGCATGGAGGCATTTGTTGGTGCTCTTCCTGAGAGACCTAGGGAGACTCAGCAAAGGGTTGTCTCCTTAGCAAAACAGATCCAGTTGAAGGATAGTTTTAAAATTTGGGCTACCATGAATGTGCCATTGCTTTGAATCTCCTAACTTATCTTGGGGCCAACCAGTATTGCAGTAGAAGATGAGGTCTCTCTCGTGTTATCAGGATTGAAGCAGTCCCGGTGGAGGAGAATGCAGCCAAGAAGGGAGTTTGTAGTACAGAGAGAGTTCCTGTCATGGTTTGTCTATAAAAGAAAGAAATCCTAAGGATCTAGGGACTAGATTCCAATATCATGCAGTGTCCCTCTGCATGGGGTATTCCCTTGGAGGTCCTGGCTTAGTGTGGCCAAATATGTCTGGCCTTTAGAATGGGCACCAGTGCCACTTAGATTAGTTCCCTAGAGCATATTCTTTGTCTGTGAGTCCCTTCTGGTTCCTCAGTACCTTGCTTGGATGCCTTTGTAGACTGCCTTGGTAGCAAAGTATTAATTGAAGAACACAGGGAGTCAGGTGAAATTAGAGTTGGGGTGAGAAATAAGAAGCTGACCTGGAGACCCTTGGAAAGTAAGTCCCAGTTTGCATTTTGGGTCACCTTTTTAAATGTTGGGATGAGTTACTGCTTTCTCCAAGGGCAGTGACCAAAAATAATTTGTGGGATTCCTGGATGTAGTACCTAAATTTGGGCATCTTTATAACTGTTTTCATGAGTCCAGTGAAATTTGCCTTCCTTACCTGAGGCTAAGGAGCACTCAGCCTGATTTAACAGCTAGGAACTGCTTGGCCTCATTCCAGCAGCCTGACCTTTGTTTTCATTTCCTTACCATACCTAAATAATGACAGCAAGCTTCCTCCAGGTCTGGATTTTGCTCTTAGGAAATGGGTAACCACCACAGCCAGTGGACTCCAGCCCCATACCCTATGGGGAGTAGTGAGGGGAAATGATTGGTGCAAAAGGGGCACTTTGTCTCCAGGAGAAGGTTCCAAGAATGCTTCAGGTGAGGAGAGATCATCAGCCCCAGTGTAAAAGCCTGTAAGAGGCGAATAAAGGCAAAGAAGAATAAGGAGTGATAGGACCAGTTTACTGCCTACAAAAGAGATAGAAAGGGAGGTTTTAGACATGATTAGCTTTGACTGAGAGATTTCCTCTGGATGACCACAGTTTTGGGTGAGTGGATAATTTTACTGGGTACCTGTGATTGTGAGCTCTGTCTTGACTTCAGACTAAATCTAACTGTGGCTCACAACTGGATTATTCCGTTATGAGAGTCTTCAAGTAGCTGGTGTCCTAATGTCATTTAAAATCACCATATTTGTTCCAAGCGTGGTCAAGGGCAGAAGGTGTCTCACTGTCTTCTACCAAAAAGAAATTGACACTAGAAGAAAGAAGACAGTTTTGCCTTAGGAGAATGAATACAGAGATGCAGAAGGCCTGGAAGACCTAGCGCAGGTGCCTGGCAGGGAGACTGGCTAGTCCTGGAGCATCTAGCAAAGTCACAGGGTATTCACCCTTTTGGACTATAGAATTCCCAATGCTCTTAGCAGAGATGCCTTCTGAACATCCTGGGGATATCCCAGGGGATCATTAGCTCCTCATTCCAAATGTGGTACTGTCAAGGATTCTGATAGAAAAGAGAAGTAGGCTCAGATGATTGCAATGGGGGTCCCCTGAAGGGGTACTTACTCCTGGCTGGCTTGCCAATGATACTGGTGAGGTGTCCAGTTGGGGTCAAGGCTCTTGGTGTCCCAAAGAATTGAGCAACATGTGTAGAAGTAGTAGGGAGAGCATAGATTGATTGAAAAGGAAAGTGGCACTCCCTGAAGTAGAACAGAGTGGGATGAGGACATCTCGAGGCTGCAGTGGCTGGGTAAGTCTTGTCTCAAGTGCTGAGCCATACTACAATCCCTTCCTCACAGACCTTATCAAAGGCCTTGCCTTATTTGCTCCCATCAGTTACTTTATTTTCACCTAATTAAAACAGAACTTGTGGCAGGAGTTGCCATGGCGATAAAGCCTCAGTGGTAGGGACTGCCCTGGTAATGCTACTTATACAAAACAGGGATGGGAAGACTAATCTCTCCATCTTGCACCTCATCCACTATTTTTTTGTACCTTGCCTTTGCTATCTTGACATTCTGAAAGTCCTACCTTAGAATCATAGTATTGATTACATTCTAAGTGTTCTATCATCTAATGCTGTTTGCCATTAAATGGAATTAGATGGAATACAGTATTAAGTGGAATAGTTTAATTGCCTAGTGTGTAGCCTTTTCAGATTGATTTTCATTGAGCAATATGCATTTAAGATTTCCTGTATTTGGTGGTTTGATAACTCACTGTATGTTTTGTGCTATCTGGTTGACTTGTGCTTCTTATAGGTGGCTAACATGGAATAGTGCAGAGGGATAAAGATATCTTTCTCTTCAAAAAAAATGTAAACCAAATCTCTTGAGACTGAGTGATATCTGACATAAAGGGGTTTATTGAGCCATTGTAGATGGGACAAGTCCCCATACCACCCAATAGCAAGGCTGAGTGGCAGTTGGAAAAAATGTTAGCCACATCTAAAAAGTCTGAGTATTTTGTGATGAAAATTCAGGGAAGGAAGGCACAAGTTGTTTACATAGAACCTACAGTGATAGTAGATAAGAGGGGCAGGATTATACATGGGAGGGGGAAGATTTGGAATAGGAAGGCAACCCATGAGGAGAAACAATTATTGATTTGGCTGTAAGCAAGACATGGGTCACTATAGGGTTTAAGGTTATAACATACATTCAGGAACACGAAACATTATTTTTCCCTTTTTGGTCAGTACCTTGTTAACTGATTAACATCCCTCATCTTTCCGTCCTCTGGGTTTATAATTAAGTTTAGGCCATCTAAGAATTTCTTTGTCACCTTCATAGTCTTAGCTGGGATTGACCCCTACAGCAAAACACAGACAAAAAGCAGAACATACATGTCTTATATATATATGACAGATACCCAGGGACATGAGTAAGTCTCCAAGTGGTTGCAGAAATTTAAAAAGTGCATTGGGAAGGGCAGGAGTTATGGGAACTAACCAGGATGAGCACTTTAAATGAAGGTGAGGTTTGTTACGCAGAATTCAGTCTCTGCTTTCCCCCGTGATATGATTCTCTAATGATCTAGGGTCATCTTTTCTTCTTGGCACTAAAAGGGCAACACTGGTACAAATGGAGATTTCCTTTATAGATGTAAATTTCACTCAGATGGGTAACACCTTTGCCTTCAGACCTTTGCCTGTGGCTGCCTGTTCTTAAAATTGCCAATTCAAAATGACCCTGAATCCAAAGAGGGATATTTTGTGGTGACATGTTCTGATTTCTCACGGTAGGATCCTGGACTTTCTGAAGTAAAGATGATGACGAAGAAAAAAACAGTCTGGTGATTATTTCTGTTCTCCTGTGTTCAATCTGACATTAGTATTTTTCTTCCTACCATTGTCAACCTAATAGAGTTAACTTGCTAGCATTATATATGGTTTCAAAATAATGAGATTGTTAGAATAATTTACATGGGAAAACCAGACTCTTTGATCACATTTCACATATTTCTGTTAGCATTTTCCCTTGGTCAATTATAAATGATGTATAATGTCTCATTTCCTTCTAAGAGAAACGATACTTGTTCCTAACATTGCAGAGATCCACTGATCCAAATCAGCCCAGGGAGGTTAAATTCTGTGTGTTAAATACCTGTTCAATATCAGGCAGATTTTCAGCCCACAAATAGTTTTTGAACACATATTGGAGATTAGGTACCTATCTGTATCTAATATTATATCTGTATATTGGGATAAGATTAGTGGAAAAGGTGGACCTTAAAACATGTTGTATTAGTCAGCCTTTTGTTGATGTGGCCATATTATCTGACATGAACAAGTTAAAGGAGGAAAGGCTGATTTTTTTTTTTTTTTTTTTGCTCATGGTTTCAGAGGTTTCAGTCTGTGGTCTGCTGGCTCAGTTGCTTTGGGTTTGAGGCAGAACATCGTAGCAGAAGAAATTAGTAGAGGAGTTTCTTAGCTCATGGCAGCTGGGAAGCAGAAGTTGGGGAGGAAAGCCAAGCCCAAGGACACACCCGCAGTGATCCATCTCCTTCAGCCACATATCACCTGCCTACAGTTACCACCTAGTACTCTATTCAAATTATTAATGTATCAAATGGATTAATTCGCTGATGAGGTTATTTTCCGCTCCCCAAGATGTAATAATTGCCTAAAAGGCCCGCCTCTGAATCTTCTTGTATGGGGACCATACTTTGAAATCATGAGCTTTGCGGGGCTGGGGGCAGTATCAGATCTAAACCATAACAGTGTGTATAAGGGAACACGTGTATCAGGAGGCAGATTGTGACTGCTTTCAGTAGGGTGTTTAGGGAAGGTCTTTCTGAGGAGGTGGCATTTAATTTTATGAGCAGTGGATGACAGTGTGGACATCTGGGGAAAGGGATCAAGGCAGAAGGAAAAGCAGAGTAAGTTGGAGATTGGAGTGTCAAGGACTTAAATGAAGATTGAAGTTAGTGAAACTCAGCAAGGAATGGGGAGAATAGAGGAGGTAATGTATGGAAGTTAGGCAGGGACTTGGAGGCTATAATAATGTTTTTGCTCTAAATGCGCTGGAAACAATCTGATCCAAAGAGAAGTCTGGCCTTTGCCCTCAGCTCCTGGGACTGATATCTAAACCCATGAACTGTCCTGCCTTTTAAGCGTGTTTTTGTTTACCTAGGTATATTGGGCCATTCTAGACAATCTAACAATGTTGAGGGCTTTGGGCCACAAAATAGTAACTTACCCTTTAGTGGGTCTGGAAAGTGAAGACCAGCCTCAAGGGCAGTGAACTGTATCTGTGATTAAGCCCCAGTGAAAATTCTGGATGCCAAAGGTTGTTGAGACCCACTGCTTGGCAGTATGCCGGAGTACTGTCACACATCACTGTCAGGGATGTTAGTGCTGCCTATGACTACACTGGAAAGGACAACTAGAAACCATGTGCATGGACTTGTGCTGGACACTGCGGTAGTAGGCCGATCTCAATCTGTATTTGTTCACTGTAGTATACCGTAACCATGATAATAACAGTTTTTATGAGTTTTGTGAGTCCTTATAGAAAATTATTCAACCTAAGGGTGGTCTTGGGGGCTTAGAAATTTTCAGTTGGTTCAGTGATCTTTCAGACTAATTGCAGAGGCTGTTGGCATTTAAGCAAGGAATAAAGTTTGATTTCTACTTTAGGAAGATGATTTTCATTTGTTAGGACAGTATTATAATGTTCTGGACAGGAGATGATGGAGATTTAACTAGGGTTACAGTATTGATTAGATAAGGAGCATGTTTTATTGATAAAGGTGACATTATTTACTAATGAATTGCCTGTCATATTTGTTGTCAAAGACAACAATGTCTGTCTGGCAGATAAATCCCACAATTAAATACTAATATGTTTTAGATGGTATAACAGAAGATTTTCTGAGATATTTAGAAAACTCTTCTCAAGGTTTTCAAGCAAGGCTTTGGAGCTCCTCTTTTTAGGACTTCTTCTTCAAAAGCATACTATCAATGTTTCTGAACTTTATAATAGCAATTCTCTTGGTGTGTAATTTAAAGATACATAATTAAGGAAAAATCAGAGATGACTTGAATTTTGAATATTGGGCATGCTATTTGAAGCAGGTGCATTCTTTAAGGTTCACATGTCATGAGGTCATGCCACAAGTCACAGGATGTTCCAGAATTTCATGGAACTTTAAAAAAAAATTTTTAAGAGAGAGAGAATAGTTATTTATTTTTTCATCTCTGGCTTTGTTTCTCTGACATTTAGTTGTGTATGTGGTGCTGGGGTTCAAACCTGGGTCCTTGTGCATGCCAGGCAAGCACTCCAACTGCTGAGCCACAGCTGCAGTTCTAAAATTTTTTCATATTGGACATAAAATGAAGGTGGTCTTGGAATAAATATGCTCATTTCCCAGCAATCAAGTAGCATGTAAAATTTACTAGATATGACTTGACAGAAGGAATAAACAACATTTGAGTCTGAAACCATCCTGATAGCAAGCATACGGAGAACTCACTGGACTTTGTTTAGGTTTTAAAACAAACAGTTATGCCCATTATTATAGTGGGTAAAAGTTTAAATTTTGGCTCATTTGAAAAAGATATTACAGTATCTTTGTTAATGTCTCATCAAAATACCCAACGAGAATGATTAGAGGAAGAAAAGTTTATTTAGGGTTCATGGTCTTAGAGGTCTGAACCTCTGGATGACTGGCTACTTTCCTCTGGGCCCAAGGTGAAGCACCACATCATGGCAGAGTGGCCTTATGGAGGAAAACTGCTTAGCTCATGGTGAAGTCAGGAAGCAGAGTTGGAGGGATCACAGAAAGAACGACTGCTCTGGGGCAGCTCCCAGTGACCCCCTTCTCCAGCCGTGCCCCACCTGCCTACAGTTACAATCTGGTCAGTCCATTCAAACTAGGATAAACTGATTAAGTTACAGCTCTCACAATTCAATCATTTTGCTTCTGAATAATCCTGCATTAACAGGAGACCTTGGGGACACCTCATATACAAACTATAACATTCTGTCTCTGACTACCAAAACTCATATCTCTCAAAACGCAAAATGCGTGTGAGACTAAATCTACGTCAGTGAGTCCCAGAGTTTTAGCAGTTCTAGCATTGTCGAAGTACAACTACAAAGTCTAATCCAAGACTTAGGATAAACTTTTCTCTTGTAAGCCCTTACAAAAAAAATCAAAATCATGTTACATATACCCAATAGACAGTGGCAGAAAATAAATATTCCCTTTCTGAAAGGGTGGAATAGTGGCACAGAAAACATGGGATGGGGTCAAAAGCAAGAATGAAGCACAGCCAGGCAAACAGGTCTGGTAACTCTTCATGAGGCATCTAAGGGCACGTGGTGGTGAGACGCTATTTCCAAAGGGCTTGGGCAGCCCCACCCCTTGCCCTTGCTGGTTGAAGTGTACCTGGTCTCTCTTTTAGCCTGGCTCTTATGAAGCCAACAGCTTTTCTTGGCAGTTAGCCCACATCTGGTATCTCTTAATTCCTGGGGTCTCTATTCCAGCTTTACCTTCATCTTTGCAGCTTTCTACCTTATCCTCTCAGGAGCAGCCCACAGGGACTCTAAGTCTGCTAAACTGTGCCTGTCCTCCTAGGCCTTCCTTTGAAATCTTGGTGGAAGCATCCTGTATTGTTGCAGAACCAGCATCATGTAGATGACACCAAGGTCTCCTGCCAGAAGCCCAATACCTGGACCCCCTGGAATCAAGACTGCAATGGGCTCTGAGTACATGCACAGCTCTGCATGGTGAAACAGTTTCCTGTGCCCCACTGTTTGAACAAGGCATCCCTAGGATCTCTTCTCAAATTTGCTCTTCTGGATTCTTGAGTCTAGAGTGTGGGCATGGGCTTGTAAATTGATGACATGCCTTCAAGCCATCTTTCTGTTTTCTCTGTGCAAAGCACTTGGCATCTCTTCAGGGACTACACATCTTCTTTGGCCCCAGCTTTACAAGCACTTTACTGTCCAAACCACAAGTTTTTTTGTGGTGGTCGGGATTGTAACAAGGGATGTGTGCATGATACTCAGGCCCCTCTTTGGGCAGGGCTATATTCTCGGCCCAAACTACAAGTTTTAAAAAATCATTTAGCTCTGCTTTCTGCTCTCAATTCTCATAGTAAAACTGGATAAAAGCTTCCAGGAATATCCATGCCACTGAATGAATGCTGTGCTGCCTTGAAATTTCCTTGGCCAGAGCAATTAGTCCATCAACTTTAAATTTAGCTTCACATAAAATCTCAGGACATGGATGAAATGTAGTCAAGTTTTTCACCATAATGTAGCATGAGTGGCCTCTATCCAACTCCCGCTAAAGTCCTCATTTTCCTCTGAATCTTCATGAGTACAGTCCACATTCCTATCACCATTCTGAGAGGAACCCAGAACCACCCACTGAACTCTGCTTACAATATCAAAAAAACTTTTCTTTCCTACGTCTCTAAACTTTTAAAAATTCCTCTACAAACCAGCTCCAAAGGCTTCTAAACCACATGTCAAGTTGCTCAAAGCAGTACCAGTTTCTTGGTACCACTTTCTATTTTAGTTAGCTTTTTGTCACTGTGATGAAAATACCTGATAAAAATATCTTAGAGGAGGGCAATTGATTTGGGGCCCATGGTTTTAGAGATCTTAGTCCCTGGATGGTTCCCTGGGCCCAAGGTGAGGCAGCACATGGCTGAAGACCTCAACAAAGAAAAGTTGCTCCTCTCATGGTGAGGTCAGAAAGCAGAGTGAGAGAGGGGGGAAGGGGTCACAGGAAGAACAGCCGTTCTAGAGCACATCCCCATTGACCCACCTCCTCTAGCCCCTCATCACCTGCCTATAGTTACCATCAAGTCAGTCCATTCAAAGTAGGATGGACTGATTAGGTCACAACTTCCATAGTCTAATCATTTCGCCTCTGAATATTCCTGCATTATCAGGAGTTTTGGGGGGCTGGAGTGGTGGTTGCAGCACTTGCCAGTCATGTGCAAGGACACAGGTTTGAACCCCAGCACCATGTACACAATAAAGTGTTGGAGCAACAAAAGCCACATGAAAAACTAAATAAAATTGATTTCTCTTTCCCTCTCTTTAAAACATCCATTGGGTTTACACTCACTTATCTGTTGAAAGATGTTGGTACTGCTCCCTCCTAAAATTTGTTTGGAATCTAAGATCTAGAAAACTTTATCCTCATTAGGTACATTAACTTGACATTGGGTGGCATTGATGGCCTTAAGCTCTGCAGTAACGCCTCAGTCCTATCTATTCCATGATGTTAAAAGTGAACAGTTCCACCGACTTACTCAGTGAGCTTTAAAGAAGAATCACTAGGTCTCTGTCGAGTGTAGCTTATACTTTATGTAAGTTGAGTAATGCCAACACTAATTCTTTGGGTATTTGTTACCTTGAGCTCCAGCTATCTGGGTGGGATTATAAATTAGAGAAAATAGGAGATGTTGACAGAATAAGGGATTCAGAAAGAAGGTGAAGGTATAGTGTCAGAACCCAAGCACCATAGAACAGAAACACAGACAATGGGAATTTTAGAACATTGGAGAGATGAAGACAAGGGTTAGTACTTCAGACTGTAACCTATATGGTACATATCATTCTGTACCTTTAAGTAAAAAAAAATTCTTTTAAACTTTACCATAAATCTAGCAAATCAAGAGGAATCTTTGTTGAGAGCATTTTCTTCTAGCTCTCCAAAAGCTAAATCTGTGCAGTTTAAAGTTCCATTGGGTAGGTATTTAGTGGGATATTAATGAAGGTGTTGGATGAAGAGTTTTTCATATACACTAGTATGATTTCTGGTGCCTGATTTGATGAACTGTTTCATGGGTGTGAAACCTTCCTGTTGGGAGTTACACACATCATTTTAATTCTTGGAGCCAGTTGTTGGTTCTGATGTAGACATCTTTAAAGTGTTCTTCCAGTTGAGGGAGTATTGATCAGTTTGCCAGCATTATAGATCTTCATTCAGCAGCAGTGCTCCTGAAACCAGTACAGAGTGGTCTTTGGGAGAAAGATCTGTCCCATAAAATTTTAAGAACTGTAGTGATGACTATCTGTTTCCATTATTTTAAGTGCATCTCTTTGTCAGGTTAGTACTGAAGATAACCTCTTGTAGTCCTTTGCAGTTGTGTGATTTTTAAGATTCGTTCCTGGAAAAACTAACCAAAATCTCGTGCAGAAATAGATCAATGAAGGCCTTGTAAGTGTTTATTGTTCTACAGTTGAGAGTCTTTTGCTACTCTGAGGATAAAGACTGGCTCTTTTCTGGGGATTAAAGGGCTTCGAGGCAGGCCAAATGATAACCAGCTGGCAAAAGGAAAGTTTATACTTTTTCCTTGATATCCCCAAAGATTTTATGTTTGCAGAAAAATTTACAGTAAATTTGCCCTTGGTATATGGTTATCTTCTAACTCTTATGTGGGAAACCAGAGAGTAAGGTGGAGAATGCAGAAGGAAGGAGGAATAGCATGCCAAATGTGAGTGAGAACCAAGGATATGGTAAGGCCTGAAAACAGTGGTGAGCCTAATGGTTTTGGAAACTGAAGTTTAGACTATTGAAAATTCCATAGTTTTAGAAATGAGGCTCAACAGCTTGATTCGTATATCTATATATTTTCTCATAAATCTAAATATGTACAAGTGTATATATAAATAAACATATATTTATGTCTGAGATCAAATCAAGGCCCTGGGCATACTAGGTAAGCACTCAACCACTAAGCCCCAAGCCCAGCTCAATTGTATTTCTTTGGAAAAAACAATAATATGAATCTGAGGGGGGGACATGACTTGAATAAGATGGTTTGTATATAAGTAATCCTTCAGATGTGGTACCCTGTCATATTTAGCTGAGAATCAGGGGGAGACCACCATTGACTCACCATTTCCA
Organism: Aplodontia rufa; assembly: GCA_004027875.1. Classification (NCBI taxonomy): domain Eukaryota; kingdom Metazoa; phylum Chordata; class Mammalia; order Rodentia; family Aplodontiidae; genus Aplodontia; species Aplodontia rufa. Next base: position 12,027 of record PVKS010046027.1, read on the forward strand.
GGTTTTTCTTTTGGGGAAGGATGTGTCTACTGGATACAAGGCTTTTTGCATTTTCTTTTTTTATTATTATTTGGAGACAGGATCTTGCTGAGTTGCTCAGGCTGGCTTTGAATCCTCCTGCCTCAGCCTCGTGAGTAGCTGGGAATACGGTGTGCACCACTGTACCTGGTCCAGTTTGCATTTTCATGAGGAAATTTCACTTTGATCTGTTTTTTTCCTCTATCACAATTCTGGACATCAGTGTACAAACATTGCTTCATTCTTCAGTTTATTGATGCCTCCTGTGTCTATGTGAAATAGTGGGGCTTTGACATTAGGGAAGATGCATAATTTGTGGGGCCTAAAGCTTATTCAATTTTTAGAGCTGTCTTTAAGAAAACACAAAAGGATGAATAAAAAAGTATAGAAGTAAAATTTTGATTGACAATGTAAACAAAATACAAAGCTCATTACAGCCCTATTCACAGTAGTTAAGATATGGACTCCATCTAAATGTCATCAATGGAAAAGGGGATCAAAAAATGTGAATGATATATGTGATAGGATATTACGCAGCCATTAAAAAGATAAGATTCTGTTACTGATGACAACTTGCATGGACCTGGAGGGAATTATGTAAAGTAAAATAAGCCAGGTACATAAAGACAAGCATCGTAAGATCTTGTATCTTGGATCACACAGAAGTTGAGGGTAGTGTAATGGTTACTGGAGATAGGAGAGGTTGATTGGTCAATGGGTTGAAAGCTATAATAAAAATGAAGAATAAGTTTTGGTGTTCTGTGGCAAAACAGTGTGAATATAGTTAAAAATGCATTGTATATCTCAAAATAGTTACAATAGAGGACTTCATACTTACCGTAAAGAAGTGGTAAAGGTTTACAGTGATAAATACATTATCCTGGTTTGATCATTAACCAATGTCTACATGATTCAAAACATCACATTATACCTCAAATATGTACAATTATATCAATGAAGAAATTTTAAAAGTGGACAGATACTACCACAACTATATGATTCAGGAAAATGTGATTATTGATACATTACTTGATCCTTATGTTTTTTGGTTGCAGAAACTTGATGATTCTTTGCAATTGCTTTCAATTTAAAGGGCCAAAAGTTTATTTTAGTATCTTTTATTGGGAATGCCATTTATATTTTTTTTTAAAGAGAAAGGGACAGTGAGAAAGAGAAAGAATTTTATTCAGTTTTTCATTTATATTTTTAAGATTGGTTAATATTCAAATTTGGGAAGTGCTATCTAGTTTCTTTCTTTTTAAATTTATTATTAGTGCATTACAATTTTACATAATGATGGGATTAGTTGTCACATAATCCTAGGTGCACACAAATCAGCAATATAATTTGTTTAGTATCCCCCCCAGTACCCCTCCACCTCTATCCTCCTATGCCCCAATCCCTTGCCTTTCTTCTGGGTCCTATATTGTTCATAAAAAAACCCCACCAAAAAAACAAAAAAAAA
>PVKS010046028.1:0-13514 GCA_004027875.1 Aplodontia rufa
TTTATTATGGAATTGAGTTATTGTACAATCATAAATGCATATAATGTAACAATATGGTATACAGACATTTCTTAAATCAGAATTATCCTTTAGATACCTCCCTATTCTGCCTCCCTCTCCCCTTCCCTACCTTCCCCCTCCCCCTCCCCCTGCTACATACATATCTATGATTGCCCTAGATTATGTGTTGCTGCTGGGTCTAATACATGAGGTTGACAGGCTGGATTTTTTTTTTAATCATTTTTTTTAATGTTTATTTGACAGTGTTTCTGTTCATGACCAGATTTTTTTTTTCTTCTTCCCTTCTCGTGATCCATGGATGTCTGTTTTGAGAGTTACTAAAAGTATAATTGGAAACCATATGTTTTTAGGTGGGGCCTGTCAACTATTAGGCTTTTATGTAGGTTGATCAAATACTACAGCTAGCTTGGCTTTTCTTAGTGGACCCCAACTATGTTATAATTTATTATTACTATGTTACCTAATTTTTCTCTCATTTTGTTCAGAGAAGTATTTTTGTAATTGCTTGCTTTGGAAAGTGATTTTAGGTCCCATTTTTACTTTGTGCACGTTATTCAATACTTGTTTTTGGTTTGTTTCCTTACCCTACCGTTTGTAAGATTACAGTCTTGCTGGATCAGTAACTGCAAAGAATAAATATCGAATCTCCTGCCTAGGTCAGTGAAAGGTTCTGATTTTTTTATGTAGTTTTCTTCATTTCTGTGGAACAAAGCCCTCTTTTATTGGAAGTTTTTTTTTTGTATAAATTATGAAGACTTTGAAAAGAATTTCAGAGTTTTATGAATTGCTGGATGGTACAAACTCCTTTTCTTGTTTCATCAGATTTGTAAGACCTAAATCCTAGGGTTCAGGTTGTCATATGGGAGCTTACACTTTTGTATGAATTGCGTTGAGAATAAATGTAAGAACCTCTGAGATTTTTATTAAATGTCTGTCTTGAATGATTCCTTTGTTATTATTAAAGTACATGGCAATAACTTGATTTTTAAAGAGATATGTTGATGTGCATATGTTTTGCCATTATTTGAATAATGTGGTTAATCTAGTTTTAAAATTCATTAAAAGTAAATTTTTATTGTTACCTACTGTGGAACTTAAGAGACCTATTTGAACTTTTAAAAATAACTGCACATTAAATTAGTGACTTGGTAATATTTGTTTTATTAATTTTTATAGCTTTTTTCATTTAATTTTATAAAGTTATCAGAGTGTTCATTATCTTTAAGCTAAGTAATTTAGTATTGTTTTTTAAAATGTTTCTAGGTAGAGGAATACATGTTCACTTTCAGTGAACAGGAGCATGTTCCCAAACTCAATTTTGGGTCGCCCGCCATTCACTCCAACCCATCAACAACATAATAACTTCTTTGCCCTGTCACCAACTCTTTATACACACCAGCAACTTATAGATGCACAGTTCAATTTTCAGAATGCAGAGTAAGTACATCTTATTTTCTGCTTGACATAAACCCTTTTTAGGCAAAATAATTCATGGTAGAGAAAATGTTATTCTTATTTTGATCAGTGAAATATTTAGTTTTCTTTAGTTGATTTTTGTTTTTAAGAAAAAATAGACATATTACTATTATTCTTCCTTTGTTTTTGGTAGCTTGTCTAGAGCTATGTCGTTACAGCAGCTGACATATGGAAATGTCAGTCCAATACAGACCTCAACATCCCCGTTATTTCGAGGAAGGAAGTAAGTATTTCTTAGTTATTTTAAGAGAAAATTTTGTAGTTCTGAGAACTGTAAAACAATTTATGTTGTATAAAATTGTGTGGGAACTGCCTTAGATTTCGTTTTCTGGGATCTGTGCAATCAGATCAGTAACAGAATTTTAAAATTTCTATATGTCTGAACATTTTAGGGATACTCTCATTTATTCCTGCCATTTAACATTTTTTTCTTTCTTTCTTTCTTTCTTTTTTTTTTTTTTAAAGAGAATGACAGAGAGAGAGAGTGAGAGAGAATCAGTTTTATTTAGTTTTTCATGTGGCTTTCATTGCTCCAGACATACTGTTGTGTATGTGGTGGTGGGGTTTGATCTCGCATACTTGAGCATGGCAGGCAAGCGCTGTAACTGCTGAGCCACTGCTCCAGCCCCCCCACCATTATAAATTTTAGATGAAATGAAGTTAACATTTCTTCAGAAAACTACTTTTTAGTTGAGATTATTAGTTAAATCAGATAGCTTTCTATATTTTTTTGCTAGGGTTGCTACAGTGAAGTACTACAGACTGATACTGGGTGGCTTAAACAACAGAAATTTATTTTCTCACAATTCTGGAGGCTAGAGGTCCAGATTGTAGTGTCACCGAGGTTGGTTTCTTCTGAAGCCACTTTCTTGGTTTTTGAATTACCACCTCACTTCATCCTCATGTGCTCAACCCTTTGTGTTTTCTGTGTTGTAATCTTTTCTCTTGAGTATTCCAGTCTTAATGGATTAGGACCCATCCTGAGGGTTCCATTTTAACTTAATTTGCTCTTTAAGGGCCTGTCTCCAAATATGATTATATTCTGAGATACTGAGGATTAGGGTTTTGATTTTTGAATTTGAAGAGGATAGAATTGATCTTATACTTTTATTTCTAATGTAGTTTATTGTACTTTGACTTATCTAAATATTATACAGACAAGATTCCATGATAGCAAATAATGTGAAAGTTTCCATATCACAAAGCTTTCTTAAAGACCTCCCCTCCCCTAACCAATCCCCTCACCTTCTCTCTCTCCTTTCCTTCTTCTCCTTTCTTTAATTCCTTTTTTCTACTTTCTTCCTCTTCTTCCTTTCTCCTCCTTCCTTCCTTCTCTTTTCTCTCTTTCATGCTGGGGATTGAACCTAGGGTCTGTCTCATGCTAGACAAGTGTTCTACGACTGAATTGTTTCCTCATCCTTACTTATTTTTTTCATCAAAGTTTTGATGCATTTGCTTCTTTCTACCTCTTTTGCTTCTGACAACCATACTTTTTTCTGGATTATAATGGAAGAAAATTGTTGACATTTTACTTTACCCCCAAATACGTCAGCTTTTTCCTTCTAAAAACAAGTATATTCCATATAACCAAAACACATTGATTTTGCCAAGAAATTTATATTAATGCAATACTGTTACCTGAAGTGCAGTTCATTTTCAAATTTTTTATTTCACTAGTAGAAGTATCCCTTAATTTGGTCTCTGCTGCTGATAAGCCAGAATGGAACATAGGTATATTCACAGAGGACCCTTTTTAAAAAATAAACAGCACTTAATTCACTTAATCTTATCCTTCTTGTGTTAGAGTTTAGATATTTAGTTCTTAGTGATTCTATAAGTAAAAATGTTCTTATAAAGTTTTCACTGTTGAGATGAAATATTGGGGTACTCCAAATGCAGGAGAATAATAGTCCCAATATACACATTTAGTTTTTTTCTATGTGCATTATTGCCACTCATTTTTCTAAGGTGAGAGGTATTTCTTGTGCTGAAAATGAGTAATTTTTAAGCTCAATATAGAGCTAATAATATAGCCTTATTGAAAGAATCATAATGTTATGATTATCTGTTAGGATATTTATGTTTTTTTAATTGTTGTCTGTTGTTAGAAAGTTGTGTCTTTAATCACTAAGGTACATTGCTTGTTTCTAGGAGATTAAGCGATGAAAAAAACCTTCCTCTTGATGGTAAACGGCAGCGTTTCCATTCACCCCACCAAGAGCCAACTGTAATTAACCAGATAGTGCCTTTATCAGGGGAACGAAGATACTCAATGCCGCCATTGTTTCATACGCAATATATACCAGATATAGTCAGATGTGTTCCACCTTTTCGAGAAATACCATTTTTAGAACCTAGAGAAATCACACTGCCTGAGGCCAAAGATAAGGTAATAATAATAATGCTGATTTTTGTTCTGTTTTTTGGAAATTTAATATAAATAATGTATTAAGAAAAGCTGTTTAAGGTACTTTTTATCCCAATTTTCTAGGTATTTATTTGAATTGAATTTTGTTTGCTATTTTATGCTAGTTTAAACTCTTTTGTTACTTGTTCTTATTACAGAAAAATTAGTTTTCATATGATTTTTGCAATAATATGTTAAAAAGCATTTTCTTTTAGAATATTAGTGTTTATTATAAGGTTCTTTTTTTGAGAGAGAGAGAGAGAGGGATAGTGAGAGAGAATCAGTTTTATTCAGTTTTTCATGTGGCTTTCATTGCTCTGACACTTTTTTGTGTACATGGTGCTGGGGTTCAAACTTGTGTACTCGTGCATGCCTGAGCCATCGCTCCAGCCCTTATTATAAGGTTCTTTTTTTTTTTTTTGAAGGACAGTGAGAGAGGGACAGACAGAATCAATTTTTATTGAGTTTTTCACATGGTTTTGTTGCTCTGACACTTAGTTGTGTATGTGGGTGCTGGGGTTTGAACCCATGTACTTGCGCATGCCGGGCAAGCCACTGCTCCAGCCCTGTTATAAGGTTCTTAAGTGTGAAAAGTAGATAATTCAGGAGTCTCTCAGGAAGTAATGCATTTGAAATAATATGACCAAGAAAGGATTATCAAAAGCATTATTTGTAGAAAATATTTCAGGTAAAATGACACGTAACTATTTAAGTAATAATATTGGAAATTGATGTTGTTAGCCCTTCTCATTGTTTGATTTGCATAATGGCTAATGATGTTGACATCTTATGTTTGTTGGATATCATATATCTTCTTTGGAGAAATATCTTAGATCCTTTGCTGATTTTTATTTTTATTTTTTTTTATTTATTTTTTTTAAAGAGAGAGGGACAGTGAGAGAGACAGAGAAAGAGAGAAACAACTTTATTTAGTTTTTCACATGGCCTTAGTTGCTCCAACACTTAGTTGTGTACGTGGTGTTGGGGTTTGAACCCGGGTCCTCGTGCTTGCCAGGCAAGCGCCGAAACCGCTGAGCCACTGCTCCAGCCCCTTTGCTGATTTTTAAAGTGGGTTATCTTTTTATTACTTAGTTATTAAGAGTTATTTTCTAAATATTATACCCTTATCAGATACATGGTTTGCAAATATTTTTTCCCCTTTCTGTGATCTGTCTTTTTTATTTTCTTTTTTTACTTTCTTTGGTAACCTTTAATGCACAGAATGTTTTCATTTGATGAAGTTCAATTAATTTGTTTTTCTTTGATTGCTTTGCTATTAGTGTTGAATCTAAGAAACTTTGCTCAATTTGGTCATGAAAATTAGTGCTATTCAAAGAGTTTTATAGTTTTAGTTCTTGTGTTTAGGACTTAATTCATTTCAACTTAATTTTTGTATATGATATAAAGTAGGACGTTTAACTTTATTATTTTGCTTTTAGTTCAGTTGTCTCAGCACAATTTATTAAAAAAAAACTATTCTCTCCTCTACAGTTCTTTCCTTACCATAAAGTAGAACCATTGAGAGAGAGGAAAAAGCAAATTGAAATGAGAAAAGACCAACTTGGGATGTTTTGGTACTATTTCTTCCTCCCACTTCACCTGTTATTTATCCCCTCTTTGCCTTTTCATTTTAAAATTTATGATGCTATGATATGAAAGTCTGTGGCATAAAGCAAATCAGATAAATTATTTGAATGATTATATAAAAATTACTATATATGGGGTTCTAGGATATGAATGCCAGTAGGGCTAGCTTTTTAAAATGAGATTTACTATGTGTGGATATTGAAAATTATAATTTTACACATTTATATATTTGTAGTTAGCTATTAGAATTAGAAATAACCAGTAGGCATATGTTGAATCTCAGTAAATTTAATAACATGTAATTCACATTAATCAGTATAAATTATCGGGCAAAGCATGATTCCTTATCACACTTCACTTGGTCACATAGAAGATTCTTCTACATTTAATCTAATGTTTTTGGAATTTAGCATTTATTTCAGAGATAGATTTTGTAGTTGAACCACTTTCTTTGATTACTGTTATCTTCGTGCCTAATTGTGGGAGAAAGAAAGTGTTTAGTGGTTATTCTTTTTTTTTTTTTTTTTTTTTTACATGTGGAAAACAGCAGTCTTGCCTTTTATTGTTGCTTTTATTTTTTTTCTTCTTCTTTTATTCAGAAATTTATTTGTGGAACAATCACACAATCTTTTGATGAAATTTTTTATATATATATATTCTGAAGATTAGATTTATCCCCAAGAGTGCTCCCCCCAATTACCCACCCTTATCCCTCCCCTTCCCAAAACATCTCTAAAAATGTGTTAGGTTATATAACATTACACCTTATCTGGATTTAAAACATGATAATAGACCTTCTTTCTCAATGGCCGGGGTCTAGCTCCAGCCTCCACAGATGAGTGAAGCATTCGACCTCTGGGTTATGCTGATTTCACTCAGCATCATTTCTTCCATAGCCATTCTTTTACTTTCAAAGGCTGCAATATCATTGTTTCTAATGAGTGAAATCAGTGGTTATTCTTTAAGTGAACACTTTTTAAGAAATCCAAAGACTGTTAATGACTATTCGCTTGTAGGCATCCTACGTGTGTTATACTATTTAGTCCTGTTTTTTTTTCTTTTTTTTTTTTTTTCCTTTTGGTACCAGGTATGCTTAGCAACTGAGCCACATTCTCAACCCTTTTTATTTTTTATTTTGAATTTTTAGACAGGGCCTCGCTAAGTTGCTTGGGGCCTCACGGAAGTTGCTGCACTTGGGATATTCCTGCCTCAGGTTCTTGAGCTGCTGGGATTACAGGCATGTGCCTGACCTCATGTAGAATTTTCAACCACCCCATGACATGAATGTTATCCTAATTTTATTGAGGCTCAGAAAGCCACATAACCGGATGAAGGTCACAGCTAGTTAAGTGACAAAAATACTTAAAATCAAGAGTAAGGACTTGACATTCTTAGAACTCACCATAATTCCAGGTGATTTGTGATAGTACTAATATTTATTGTCTGTCTTTGCCAGCAGTGTGCTCATGTTTGTATGGTTTACCTCTGTTTACCTCAGCAGTGTGGTAAAAAGTGAAAAGAGAATTCAGTATGTGATAAAAATAGGGCAGTGATTTGGGGCTTTGAATGCATAGTAGAATGCCATTGAAGGTGTTTTTTTTTTAATTTAAATTTTAATTTTTGTGTGTGTGTGTAGAGAGGGACAGTGAGAGAGAAAGAGAGAGAATCAATTTTATTTAGTTTTTCACGTGGCCTTTTCTGCTCTGACACTTTGTTTTATACGTGGTGCTCGGGTTTGATCCGGCATCCTGTGCATGCCAGGCAAGCACCATAACTCCTGAGCTACTGTTCCAGGCCCCCATTGAAGGTTTTAGAGTAGAGGAAATAACACAATGAGGTTTGTATTTTTAGGAGAATAGATCTTTTAGTATGATGGAGTTTAGTTTGGAATGAGGTGAGCCTGAAAAATGGATGATCATCTTGAATCTTGTTAATGCATCAAGATGAGAGGCTGCACCTTTTGGTTTTGGCATATGGTAGTGATGGAAGTGTATAAGGAAAATTGTTGGAATGTGGGGATTGAATGTAGGGAAGACAGGGAGAGAGAGACATGAGTGACTTCATTGATTTGATTCTGGGCTACCACCAGTGATAAGGAACAGAGATTTCAGAGTGCAAGTTGATTGAGGAAATAGTTAAGAGATATTTTGGATACCGGGAAAATCTGCAATAACATTTGTGCCCTTGAGAAACCTCAATATTCTACAAATTGCACACTAAGCATGTAGGGCTTATGGGGAATATGTTGGAGTAGACTATTCAAAGCAGTTCTGTAACCAGAACACTATCAAGAATAATAATGGATGTCTTGGGAAATAACTTGGACAAACCAAACAGGCAGCTTAGTGTCCATGGCTGGATGTGGCTGCAGGGGATATTAAAAATACACAAAATAAAGTTGAGATGTTGCCCATGGTTGGCACTGAGACAAGGCAGTTAGAAAATGGAGCTCTGAGTTTGTGAGGCTGCTAAGGTTGAGATAAAAGAAAATAGACAGTGTGAGGCCAGGGTTGTGCTTTCTTAAGCAGTAATCCTGGATACAAATGCTTATTTTTACTTGTCTTAGATCTCTGAGGGCCTCTGTGCCTGTGCAGCAGACATGAGATTTTTTTAAAAAATTTATTGTGAAGATTATAATTTTACAATTTCTGTTCCATATACAAATCACTAAGAAATACAACTTCTATGGTGCATTGATACCATCCCCCACCATTTTCTAATTATATATAAGCTTATTGGTATTGTAGAAAAACATTTTCTAACTGAACTGATAGTTATATGTTTGGAGTTCTAAAGTAAGGTCAAGGCTAGAGATACATGGATCCCAAAGACACTCTGCAGATATTTGTGAGTGCTAGGCTGGAAGATGCAGTCTAGTGCTAAATATACATGGTCTGTTTACCAATTACATATGGATTAGAGGGTGAGTCATTAAAAAATAATCATGCAAATCAAAGTTTTATTTATATATTTGTGAGTGCTATGAAGGAAAATTACAGAGTGCTGAGAAAATGTATTTGAATTCTTGGGGAATGCATCCTAGAGAAGGAAGATGTGAAGGATGAGTTAGGTGTGAACTAGTTTAAGAGTGGCAGGAGGGGAATAATGCTTTATATAGAGAGGAAATAGCATGTTTGAAGATCTTAACCAAAAAGGAGCATGGTGTGAGCAAAGAACTGAGCAAACCAAGGTGAGCTAGGTTGATAAATTAGAGGGAGAGTGGTTGAAGGTTTCATAAGAGAGGTGGGAGAGGGAGATTATGCAAGGTCTTTTAGACGATTTTGGTTTTTAGTCTAAGAACAACAATAAGCTATTCAGGATTTTTAAAGCTCGGAAGACAGATGAATGAGTTAAAGGTTATTCTGCAGTGTAGAAAGCAGATTAAAGTTGAACAGCTTGGATGTAAAGTTAAATTTTATTCCTGGTGAAAGGTAGTGGTATCTTAAAGTGCTGGTATTTAAGATGAATAGAAATTGATGGATTTAAACTTTATTTTGGGAGGTGGACTGACAGTATATGGTGATTGATTAGATTAGGATAGATGAGCTTCTGTAATACTGATATTTTAATCCAGCTTTCTTTGGTGTAGAGGGGCTGCCCTATGCATCCTAGGTTGTCTGGCACCATTCCTGGTTGCTACCCATTAGGTGCTATCAGTCACTGATCATGATAACCAAAAATGTCTGTAGCCATTGCCAGTTCTCCTCTGGGGGGCAAAATTAATTACTGATTAGACAGAGAAGTTACTGAGGTTTACTCTCAGATTTTTGGCATCTATAATTGAATGCATAGTCTTCATTGAGACAGAACAAAATGGAAGACAGGCAAAATTTATGTGTGTTTAATGGGGATTGCTTTATGAGTTGTGTGGACGTGTTGCCTTTAAGATGTTTTTGAAATATCCAAGTAAATATTTAGAGTTGATTGTTGAGTATATGTAGATCTGGAATTCAGAGGAAAGGCATTGACTAAAAATGTATATTTGGTAATCATCAGCATATAGATGGTAGTTGAAGCCTAGAGGATGGGTGTTTGTCTAAAAAGAGAACCTGTGTCCAAGACTGACTGAGATGGGTTGAGAAAAAAAAATAGGAAAACAGAAATGGAGACTAAGAGTATGCCTAAATAACTATTTAGGAAAATTCAACTCTGAAGGGGAGGAGCTGAAGGTGGTAAGTTAGAACAAACAGTGTTTTTAAAGTTTTTAAAGAAGTGTTAGCCCCATACAGGAAAAATTCAGTAGCCATGGAAGAGGTTGACTATGGAAAGAGAAGAACAATCATGAATTAAGTTTTCCAGAAGATAGAAAAAGAATGGGTCTAATGTATAAGTGGAGTGATTGACCTTAGGTAGGAGAAAAGCTTTTTGGAACTGGAGGATAGGAGGGAATAGGTTTTGATACAGGAGAAGTTTGCAGATATGGTAGGAAGAAGTTAATGGAGTATCCATGGCTTCTTCCTCTTTTCTCTCTGAAATCATACGCAAGATCATCTGTTGGGAAGATGACATGGGATGTCAGAGGTTTGAAAATAGTGGAGAAGGTTGGAAATATTTACTAAATACAGGAAATCAGACTGCTGAGAAAAATAGTGGGGAAGGTTTTTAACAGTGTTTGCTGGGTAGTATAGAGGGCTAACCCAAGACTGGTAATAATGAATTCATTATTAATAAGTTAGTCAGCTGAATCTGCTAGCTCCAGGGGAAGATTTTGTTAGTAGAAACTTAATTAACTACGTTTCAGTTTCATATTCTAAATTTTGTACAACTTGAGAATTGGATTTTGAAAAAGGTAAGTCTTTTTTGAGTTTAACTTTTATTCTTGGTTTTAAGATTTTTTTCTCTGTTTTAACAAATAGATATCTTTAAATTGGAAATCTGAGTACCTCTGATTTTAGGTGAATATATACTTTGCCGCTCAAAAAAGAGCCCACAGAGGAATCAGTTATCTAAGCATGTGAATTCCATCTTTTGTAACAGTTCTTTGAAAATTCTGGTTAGTTGGAGATGTTCTGCAAATCAATTTAATTGACTTCAACTTAGTTAGGCTGAGGTTTCTTGGTATTGGTTATAATATGAACAGATGATCATGAAGGAATTTTCAAAATTTCTTGTGTAATGATTAATATTGGAAAAGAATGAATTTTGTGGTGTCACTTTACATTGTTGGAAGAAGTATTGAGGACAGTTATCTTAAATATCTCTAATGATCTCTGTGATTTTAATTTATGTGTTTATCAAAATATTTTGAAAGCTGCATAATGTAAATTTATGTAGAGCAACCTAAACCAGAACTCAGCACAAAAGTAATCTAGTAAAAGATTATTTTCTTCTTCCTTTTATAATGTATTTCTTCCCTGGCCAAGTTCAGAATGTGCCAGAGAACAATCAAATTTAAGAAAAACAAAAATAAAACCCAGTAATACAAACTGCTTTTTCAACCTGCCAGTTTATAAATTAAGAAACTTATACATTGTATCCACACCAAAAAAAAAAAAAGTTATTTAACATGCTATCAAGGAGTGAGTTGTTTTAGGCATGACATTTCTGATTCTATTTTATTTTAGAATTGGTTACTTTGAAGGGAAGAGGAAATCAGCATCAAGAATGAATTTAAACTTTTGTCATACATCTAGCTTTAATTAATTAATGTGGGTGCTGGGAATTGAACCCAGGTCCTTTTGCATGCTAAGCATGTGCTCTGTCACTGAGGTACACTCCCCAACCCTCTAGCTTTATTTTACTCAGTCAGATAGCCCTGGTTCTTTCTGCAGTTTCAGGTGTGATGAGAGAATGTGAGGAATTGCCAGTTTCTATTGAAATGCCTATAAGCTAATGATGATCTGTTCTCAGGACCATTTTATTTCTCCTATTTTGAAAGCTCATTGCTAATTTATGTTTGTTGTTTATAGATAGCACTTATATTTTAGACAAAAACTGTCACCATTTTTTATACATTGTAGTATATAATAAGATCTTTGTATCTTTTTACTTTGTTTCACAGGGGAACCCAGCTAACATGGATAGGTAGAGAAACTACTGAAAAAATTCTTTGAAAGTCATATTTTAAGCTTTTTGTATTAATATATTTAAAAACCCAACTCTGTCCTTTACATAACCTTATAATGGTTTATGTTGACCTCAGACAATGATGATTTTATTGGTAATTTGACCATGTCTTGCAAAATTATTATTATTATTATTTTTTTAGGAAAAATGAACATTTATATTTGGAAAAAAATTTTTTTTAATTAAAAAGGAAAAAATTTACCTTGGAAAGAAAAATATTAAATTCTGGAAGTACCATTATACATAGCAGCATTGTATTACATATGTGATCTAAATCATATATAATTTTAGCCAGAGAAATTTCATATCATACATCCTGCCCCCACCACACCCTTTTTTAGAGAGCCATCTCCTGAAATATTTCTCTAAATTAAGCAACAGAAGTCTTTTTTCATCATTTACGTGGATTTCTCTTGGACTTTTTGTCTTCTAGGCCCCATAGGTCTATTTTAGAGTAAAGTAACAGAATTTGATGATGTGAATTCCTCACTAGTAAGTGACTAGTGAGAAAAATTCTTTAAAAATTAAGTGTCTCTCATAGTAGTCCTTGGGGGTAGGGGAAAAAAGAGAAGGAGATTATTTATGTGAAAAAGGAAGAGGAGCAAGAATGTGGAATTTTTGTATTTACCACATAATTATAATTTTTTCACATGTGAATGTTTCTACCTGAATATGGTCATTCAGATGAAATTTGTAAATATAAAATTCCATTTGCGCATTATATGTTACAAAGAATTTATTTCTGTATTTTGTTGTTCAACAAATACTTAGTATATTTTAAGACTTCTAGGAATGTGTAGATCTACCTAAGCTAATTGTTTAGATCAGGAATTGTTAAAGTTTTTCTCCAAAGGATCATACAGTGTTTTAGGCATACAGTTACATAGAATCACCATTTTGTCTTTCCTTGTTTCATCTTGTCTTCTGTAAAAATAAAGTTACTGATCTACAGAAAAAGACAGAGGGTCTTTTGCCTACAGACCATAGTTTGTCAGTCTCTGCTCTTGGTGAATAAAACTGAATTTATTAGGGTTGGAGTGGTGGCTCAGCTAAAAACAAAAACAGAAAGCTTAATCTGTCAAGTATTATTTAAAATTTTATAGTAACCACTTTTATTGAAGATCTTTTTCAAATTTGTTACAAACCTGGATACCTTTCTTTTTTTTTTTTAAACCTTTTTGTTACAGAAAATATACTATACAGTAATAGAATATAGTAGTATACATGCTCATATCACCCACCTTTAACAGTTCTAACATATCACCAAAACAATTACTAACACATGATTATCTTATTTTATCTGTATCCCCTCTCTCATTAGTTTGAACCAAATTCCATTCATCATTATTTATCCATAAATATTTCAGGCTTTTTTTTTTTTTTTTTTTTTTTTTTTTTTTTTTTTTTTTTTTGTCTATTGACAGTGCCATACTATCTTGATTTGTTGTAGCTTCATAAGTCTGAAAGTCAGGTAGTGTATATCCTTTAGCTTTCTTTTTCTTGACTTTTCTTGGTCTTTCACCTTTCCGAATTTTTAAATTGTTTTTGTCAGTTTTTAGAAAGAAACCTGGGTTTTTATTTCAATGTTATTGAATCTACAGATCAGTGTTGGGAGAACTGACATGTTTACCAAAATTAAATTTCTATTTGCTGCCATATACATGTTGTAAGTAGTTAATATTTAGAAAATTAAAGAAAAAAGTTTTTTTTTTTTTTTGTTAGATGGATATAGAGATGCAATTGAGGGAAACATTATCAAACATTCAAGAACCGATGTATACTTAGTTATCCAGGGCTAATGCCATATCATGGATGCCCAGCTTGGGTTCCCGCTGTTGCTGTTTCCCCAAGAAGAACTCCTGAGTTAAATGGATATGTTGTGGAGGACAGAGATCTCCTTCTGAGATGATTCCCCCATATTCCCACCCTCCAGTCTCCTAGGTGTTCTTCCTACACC
>PVKS010046029.1:0-13518 GCA_004027875.1 Aplodontia rufa
GATGACAAAAAAAAAAAAAAAAGAAAAAGAAAAGAAAAGAAAAAAGAAAAAAAACTCACAGAACACAAACAGAATTTTTAAAATGAGAAGAAACAATTTAAGAGTAATTGGGATACAGGAAGAAATTAAAACAAAAGAATGGGATACAGAACATTCTCAAGGAAATTGCTAAGGAGAATTTTGGTCATATAAAAATAGAGTCAGATATGTTCATCCAGGAAGCTTATAGGACACACAATAGGCCTAATCAAATGAGAAGCTCAAAAAGACACACAATATTCAAAATGTACAACAGGGAAATCAAGCAAAGAATATTGAAAGCAACAAGGGAGAAACGCAAAATCACATTCAGAGGCAGACCAATGAGAATCACATCTGATTTTTCAGTTCAGACTCTGAAAATGAGAAGATCTTGGAAGGAGATCTTTCATGCCTGAATGAACACACCATGCAGCCAAGAATACTATACCCAGCAAACCTCAGGTTCACATTTCAGGGGGAAATAAGAACTTTCATGATAAGAACAAACTTGCAGCATTCGTGAACAGAAAGCCAGCATTACAAAGAATTCTCAAAGGTAAACTCCAAATAGAAGTAAAAGCTAGTATTCCTTAAACCCCATAAACAGAGGAAATTCAATAAAGGTACATGCTATCAACAGATAACTAAGACAGCACAGAATTTACTAATAAAACACAACGAATATGAACCACAAACACATAACAATTCTAACACGGAATGAGAATGGTCTCAATCCACCAAGCAAAAGAAACTGACTAATAATTGGATCAAAAACAAAATCCAACAATATGCTGCTTACAGGAAACACATTATACAGCCAGTGACACCCACAGATTAAGGGTGAAAGGATGGGGAAAAAAATCTACCATGCATACAGTCCAAGAAAGCAAGCTGGAGTGTCAATTCTTATATCTGACAAAGTGGATTTCAAACATAAACTAATCAAAAGAGATAAAGAAGGCAACTACATCCAATACAACAAGATTAAATAACCATAGTAAATATATATATATATACTCCAAACACCAATGCTCCCAACTATGTGGAAAAAGTACACCAAGATATAAAACCAGTTGTAGACCTCAATGCAATACTACTTGGAAATTTTAACACTCCTCTACCACCAATAGACAGATCATCAAAGCAAAGAAATAATAAAGAGATCTCCAGTCTCCACAACACCATAAATCAAACATCTACAGAATATTCCACCCCAATTTGGCAGAGTATACCTTCTTCTCAGCAGCACAGAGATCTTTCTCCAAAATAGATCATATTCTAGTTCACAAAGCAAATCTCAGCAAATATTAAAAAGTAGATATTATTCCATGTATCCTATCAGACCATGATACTATGACCCTAATAATTAATAGCAAAAACCATGGCATACAACACACATATATGTGGAGATTGAATGACACCCTATTAAATGAAGAATGGATACAAGAAAACATGGGAACAGTAATTAAGGACTTTTTCGAAGAGATGAGAATGAAGACAAAACATATCAAAACCTTTGGGACAGCATGAAAGCATTCTTAAGGGGAAAATTTATTGCACTGAGTGTCCACATTAAGAATCAGGAGAGATTCCTAACAAATACGCTTGTGCTCTAACTCAAATCTCTATAAAAAGAACAGTCTAATCCCAAAGCCAGCCAAAGATAGAAACTAATTAAAAGCAAAGCTGAAGTCAATGAAATTGAGGGAAAAAACAAAAACAATAAAAAAATCAATGAAACAAAGAGCTGGTTCTTTGGGGGGAAAAAAATTCCACAGACCCCTAGCTAATCTAACTAAAAGAAGGAGAGAATCAAAGCAAATCAATAAAATCACCAACAAAAAAGGGGTGTGATCAACACTGACCCACTTGAAATCAAACATAATTTCAGAACATATTTTGATAAACTATGCTCCTCTAAATCAGATAATCTGGATGACATGCACACATTTCTAGACATAAACATCCCCAAATTGACACAGGATGACACTGAAATCCTAAATAGCCCAATAACAGCTACTGAAGTCCAATACAGCAATTCAAAGTCTTCCAAAAACGAAAAGCCCAGGAACTGATCAATTCTCTGCAGAGTTTAACCACACCTTTGAAGAAGAGCTAACACCTCTCCTTATTAATCTATTCCAGGAAATTGAAAAACAGGGAACTCTCCCAAACACTTTTTATGAAGCAACCATAACTCTGATACCAAAACCTAATAAAGACACATCAAAAAAAAGAAAACTACAGTCCAATATCACTTATGAACATTGATGCAAAAATCCTTAATAAGGTTCTTGCAAACCACATTCAAAAATACATTAAGAAAATAATTGATCATGATCAAGTAGACTTCACTCCAGGTGTACTAGGCAGGTTCAACATATGCAAATCAATAAATGTGATTCATCACTTAAACAGAATTAAGGACAAAAATCATATGATCATCTCAATAGATGAAGAAAAGGCCTTCAATAAAATCCAGCACCCGTTTATGCTCAAAACTCTAGAGAAAATAGGGATCAAATGAACGTATCTTAACTTTGTAAAGGCCATATATGCCAAACCCTCAGCTAGTATAATACTACTAAATGGAGAAAGGTTGACACCATTTCCACTGAACTCAGGAACAAGACAAGGCTGCCTGCTTTCACCACTTTTATTCAATGTAGTCCTGGAGACCCTGGCTGGCGCAAGCAGTTAAGAGGAAGAAATCAAAGGGATAAGAATAGGAAGGGAGCAAGTCAAACTATCCCCTTTTGCTGATGACATGATCCTATATCTGGAAGATCCTAAAAACTCCACCAGAAAATTGCTAGAGCTAATAAACAGATTTGGCAAAGTAGCAGACTACAAAATCAACACCCATAAATCAATAGTTTTCCTATAGTCAACAATATTAGGGCAGAAGAAGAAATTAGAAAATTGGTCCCATTCACAATATCCTCTGAAAGAATAAAATTCTTGGGAATTAATCTAACAAGAAAAGTAAAAGACATCTAGAAGGAAAATTATCAAACACTGAAAACAGAAATTACAGAAGACCTGAGAAGATGGAAAGATGTTCCATGCTCTGGTTGGGCAGAATTAATATCCTTAAAAAGGCTATTCTGCCAAAAGATTCAATGCAATACCCATCCAGCTTCCAATGTCATTCTTTATAGGTATAGAAAAAGCAATTCTCAAATTCATATGGAACAACAAGAATTCCAAAATAGCCAAAATATTGCTAAGCAAGAAAGACAAAACAGGTGGTTTTGCAATATCAGATCTAAAATTATACTATAGAGCTGTAGTATTAAAAACAACATGGTGCTGGTATCAAAATAGGAAGGAAGACCAATGGAATAGAATAGAACACTCTGAGACAAACCCACAAATCTTTGAACATCTGATCTTTGACAAAAGGGGGTCAAAATCTAACATGAAGGAGAGACAGCCTATTCAACAAATTGTGCTGGATGAACGGACAGCCACTTGCAGGAAGTGGCAAGTAGATCCTTCTCTCTCACCTTGCATAAAAATCAAATCTAAATGGATCAAGAATCTAGGAATTAAACCAGCTAAAATATAATTGCTAGAAGAAAAATTAGGACCACTCCAGCATATGGGAGTTGTCATGGACTTCTTCAACAAGAATCCTAAAGTGAAATAATTACAGTCAAAAAATCAATGAGTGGGATGCCATTAAAATGGCTATGCTGCCAAGAGATTCAATGAAATACTCATCAAGATTCCAATGTCATTCTTTACAGATACAGAAAATGCAATTCTGAGATTCATATGGAACAACAAGAAACCTAGAATAGCAAAAAAAAAAAAAAAAAAAAAAAAAAAAAAAAAAAAAAAAAAAAAAAAAAAAAAAAAAAGAGAGAGAAAATTAAATTATACCATAGAGCTGTAGTATTAAAAGCAGCAAGGTATTGGTATCAAAATAGGAATGAAAGCCAATGGAATAGAATAAAAGACTCTGAGACAAACCCACACATCTTTAAACGTCTGATCTTTGCCAAAAGGAGTCAAAATATAACATGGAGGAGAAGCAGCATATTCAACAATGGTGATGGACAAACTGGACAGCTACTCGAAGAAAATTGAAGTTAGATCCTTATCTGGCACCTTTCACAAAAATCAAATCTAAATGGATCAAGGAATTAGAAATTAAATTAGCTACCACACAACTGCTGGAAGAAAAGTTAGGACCAACACTCCAGCATAAGGGAGTTTGCAACAACTTCCTCAACAAGAATCCTAAAGTGAAAGAAGTAAATTCAAAAATCAATGAGTGGGATGTCATTAAACTAAAAAGTTTTTGAAAAGCCTAGGAAATAGTCAAAACAGTCAAGAAACAACATAAGAATGGGATAGAATCATGACCTGTAATCCCTCTGACAGGGGACTAATATCCAAAATTTACAAAAACTCAAAAAACACAATAACAAAAACACAAATAATCCAATCAATAAATGGGCCAGAGACTTATACAGAAACTTCTCAACAGAGGACACTGAGCAAGCCAATGAATACATGATAAAGTTTTTCAAATCACTGGCAATCAGAGAAATACAAATCAAAACTACTTTAAGATTTCACTTCACTCCAGTCAGACTGGCAAAGATAAAGAATACAAATAAAAACAAATGCTGGAGGGGTTATGGGGAGATAGAAACACTAGCACACTGTTAGTGGAATTGCAGACTGGTCCAGCTGCTCTGGAAAGCAGTGTGGAGAATCCTCAAAAAAATTAGGGTCAGATTCACCATATGATCCAGCTATCTCTCTTCTGGGTATTTTCCCAGAGGAGTTAGAATAAGCACATTACAGCAATACAGCAAAGTCCATGTTCATACCAGCTCAACTTACAATAGCTAAAGTATGGAACCAACCCAGATGCCCCTCACTGGATGAATGAATCCAAAAGCTCTTGAATATATATACAATGGAGTTCTACTCAGCTATTAGGAGCAATGATATTGCATCTGTTGAAGGTAAATGGATGGCATTGGAAGAAATGATGCTGAGTGAAGTTAGCCAAACCCAGAGAATCAAGGGCTGAATGGTATCCCTCATCTGTGGAGGCAGGACCTAAACTCAGGCTTGGGAGTTAAGTAGACAAACCCTTTTATTAGATCCATAGAACAAAAATGCAAGGTGTTAATATTTATGAGATACAATTGCAAGATACTTCATAAGATATTTGAACAAGGTATGCTGCATACCTGTACAAAAACATAAATATTTAGCCTCGTTGTCAAATATTTTGAAGAATAACAAGGGATGACTGGAAGGGAGGAGAAGGGGAAATGTTGGAACTGAGATAAAGCAAGGTACATTCCAAGCAGTTATATTATATAATATATATGTTCTTGATAGCTGTAAAAAAGAAAAATAGATATATGCAAAAGAATATATGGATTTACTCCAAATTTCTAAGCATATATACTAGGCTTTCTAACATTTCTACATAAGTATATCATAATCTCTTCATGACAATATAAAGGTAAGAATTTCTTAAGAAGGTGTTCCAAAATTACTAACTGAAAAAAGTAGATATAATTCATTACAAATAAGAATATCTTCTGGCAGTTGCAAGGTTTCTGGTCTAATTTCTGTCTTTGATTCACTTTGGTTTGACTTTTGTGTAAGGTGAGACATAGGAATCTAGTTTCTTTCTTGTTGATTTGCATATCCAGTTTTCCCAGAATCATTTGTTTTTAAAAGACTTTTCTTTTCTCTAACATATACTACTCCATCATATTAGGGTAGGCAACAACTTCATTAAGGAGGACCCCATAGTGAGATTCCTAAACTCAGTAAATAATACTGAGAATCAATAAGTGGGATGGTATCAAATTTAAAATATTATGCACAGCAAAGGAGACAAAAACATAGAGTGAATCTACAGAACAAAATGCAATCTTTCTAGTCACTCTTCTGACAGGAAAATTAATAACCAGATTTTACATAGAGAACTTCAAAAAACTTAACACTGAAAAAATAAACCCATGAATAAATGAGTGAAAGCACTGAACACACATTTTTCTTAAAAGAAGAAATGCAAATGGCCAATAAATGTATGCAAAAATGTTTAACATCCCTGACAGTCAGGGAAATGTAAATCAAAACTATTGAGATCCCATCTCACTCCATTAAAAATGGCAATTAGCAAAAATACAAATAATAATAAATGCTAGTGAGAATGTGGGGAACTCATACATTGGAGTCTGAAAATTAGTAAAGCCATTTGATAACAGTATGGAGCTTCCTCAAAAGTATAGGAATAAAACTACCATAACCCCAGCTATACTATTTCTCAGTGTATATCCAAAGAACTAATCAATATGATATGATGATACAGGTATGCCAGTATTTATAGCAGTGCAATTCAATATAGTCAAGTTATTGAACAAGCCCTAGTACCCATTAACAGATGACTGGATTAAGAAAATGTGGCATGTATACACAATGGAGTTTCACTCAGCCACAAAGAAGAAGGCAATTAACGGCATTTGCTGATAAATGGATATAATTGGAGATCATGCTAAATGAAAGCCAGACTCAGAATGTTAAGGGTCAAAAGTGTTCTCTCATAGGCAGAAGATAGGGCAAGTAATGGGAAAAGTGGGGGTTGGATTTCAAAAAAATAGAAGGAGTATTAGGAGATTGAAGGGGAAGTAGGAAGTATGGGAAAATGGGGAAATGTGGAAAGAATTTGACAAAATTATACTATATGCATGTATAAATAAAACAGTGAATTCAGCCTTTATGCATATCTAGAAAGCAACAATGAAAATGAAAGCAATAAATAGAAGGAAGATCAATAGAATAGAGGAAGATATTAAGAGGATGGAGAAGGTGAGAGCAAGATGAAGCACTGGAGACAAATGGAGCTAATTAAATTCCATGCATATATGATTATTTCGAAATGAACCCTACTGTTATGTACAACATAATACAGTAATAAAAATATTTCAAAGAATTTCTGTTTACCAAGGCATATTAACTATGAAAATACAATCCACATATTAAAAGATACTTATAATATATAGAGGGAACTTCAAATCATTTTGAAGTTAGGTATACAACCTAATTAAAAAATACAAAAGACTAGCACAGACACATTAAAACAGAAAATAATAAATTAACAAACATGTAAACACACTTATTATTCAACAGAGAAAGGGACATTAAAGCACAATTAGATATCACCTAACAGTTACAATGGCTAAAATGTAAAAATACTGAAAACACAAAGTGCTGGCAGGGATCTATAGTGACTGGAATGTGTTCACGTTACTGATGAGCATACAAAACAATTGCGCTTCTTTGGAAAAATGTTTGGCAGTACCAACTAAAATTTAACGTACACCATTTATAGCATACTCATAAAGGAAATGCTTAATCTCACAAGGCATGCATAATAGTTAATCTTATTTGTTGACCTGGATAAATGAGACTCACATGGTAAAATATTTGTGGATGTGTCTCTGAAGGTTTTCAGAACAGATTAGCATTTGAATCAGTAGACAAAGTGAAAATACTTTCCCTTGCCAATGTGAGTGGCATCGTTCAATTCACTGAGGGGGACAGAAACAAGAAAAAGGTAAAAGAAAGGTAAACACCCTATCTTCTTCAGCTGGGGCATATATTGGACATGTATCTTCTCTAGCTCTTGGGCTTCTAATACTTGTTTCTTAGGCCTTAGGACTTTAGCACTGAAGCCAGAAGACACCCCTCTGCACCAGTTTGATCTGGGAGTTATGCCCCTGGCTCCCTGGTTCTCAGATATTTGGTTTTGTTGAATTACACTACTTGCTTTGCTGTGGTTCTTCAGCTTTCAGATACCAGATTGTGGAATTTATCATCCTCCATAATCATATAACCCAATCATTGTAACATATAGATGAAGACAATGCAGACATACATGAAATCTTTGCAAAGACTCAATAAGAATCTTCCTCACATTGATGTGGTACATAATAAACAAGACTAATATCAACTTCCATCACATGAATACCTCCTTAACCTGAATAATAATTATTAACCTAATAGCTGACATTGTACCTACAACCCATATGAATGTATATCATTTCTGGTTAGAAATATTAATTGGAATCAATCTTCCTTTCTTTGATGCCCTAGCTCTAATTAATACCTGCTTCTCTCTCTCCCCCTATTCATCCTCAAATCTTATCCACTTCTACCTCAAACAAAAGCCATTCACATACCTCTCCTTTTCAACTTGGTGTAAATTAATCTATCTTACCTTCTCTCTCACCTTGGTGTAAATGCACAAATGTTAGCTTCACTCCTTTCTCTACTTCTCCCTACCCTTACCTTTTCCTCTCCTACCTACCCAATCTTCCTTTTTTCCTCCTTCTTGCACACAATTCAGGAAATAGTAAAGTAATTAAATTTAATTACCAATCTTTAGACCTGTTCCAGAAATTTATTATTGTTTATACTTAAATTGGAGAAACTAAAGAGAACAATTGCAAAAAACTTTTGTTCTTATGAAGTCAAAAAGAATGATACTGGCTCAGAAGGGACTATAGTAAGTAATTCTCAGTGGCATTTCTTAAAGTGGTGCTGAAATTGGGATCAGTAGAGGTCACACTTTGAATAAAAACAACAGTATCTAGAAGTCCACCCAATCCAGGGCTCTTACAAAAACAACCTCACAAAATAATTCTTCCCTTAAAAGAAGAAATCAGAATAATACTGATAGAAGGGTAGGCACACAAGCAATATGATAAAGGAAGGGTAGAAATAATTTTAAAAAGCCCAAAATACTCTATAACAGACATAATGACATCATAGTGAAAGAAATGTCAGAGAAGGAATTTAGAAAATTCATACTTAAACTGTTTTTTGAGCTAAGGGATGATTTAAGGAAGAAATTCAGAGAGTAAATACAGGAAGTGAAGAATCACTTCAACAAAGAGTTATATAATCTGACAAAGACTCAGATGGAGATCCTTGGACTGAAGGAATCAATAAACCTAATTTAAAATTCAGTAGAAAGCATAACCAGGAGATTAGACAACTATGAAGCTAGATTTTCAGGCCTCAAATACCAATCTTGAAAATAAAATCAACCAT
The DNA here is from genome assembly GCA_004027875.1 of Aplodontia rufa. Lineage (NCBI taxonomy): Eukaryota > Metazoa > Chordata > Mammalia > Rodentia > Aplodontiidae > Aplodontia > Aplodontia rufa. The sequence continues at coordinate 9,121 of PVKS010046029.1, forward strand.
AAAGAAAAGCTGGCACTGAGACCATAAACATAATATTCAAGAAATCTGGGACAATATGCAAAACCAATTTTAAGAATTATGAGTAATGCAGAGTGACTGAGTAGTGAGATCAGCTGGTCTGCTCGTGCCAGTGGTAACCCCTCAGCACCATTGCCATGTTGCGGTTTTTCACCTCAACTTTGGACAGTGAGTCAAAGTCATTGCTGTCTAGGGAAGAGCTCCTCACCAAACACGTCAGGGGTAACTACAGCAAACAGTCATTGTTACTGAGCGAGGATGAAGACGATACACCAAGAGAGTTGTCCAAAGTGCCAAGAACAAGAGGTTTGAGGAGGTGGCAAACCTCATCTACACCATTCACAATGCCATGAAGATTTGGGATGTAACCAAATGCCTAGAAAAGTTTGAGCTTCTGGAAAAAGCACATGGAAAGACCAAGAGCATTGTGGACAAGGAAGGTGTCTCTCAGTTCTTTATCCACATTCTGGCTGACCAGGAGGACTATCTTAATGAACTTTGGGAAGACAAGGGAAGAAGATGAATAAGAATAATGCCAAGGCTCTGGCACCTTGAACCAGAAGATCTGAAAATACAACTGAGATTTTGAGTCCCATATCACAAGCTGCAAGCAGAACCCTGAGCAGTCTGCAGATGAAGATGCAGAGAAGAATGAGGAGGATTCAGAAGGCTCATCTGATGAGGATGAAGACGAGGATGTAGTCGGTGCAGCAGCTTTCTTGAAGAAGAAAGCAGAATCTCTTTCTCTCCAGAAGTTCCTCACAATGATGGATGATGAAGATGAGGACTCATAAGATTCTGAAGATGATGAAGACTGGGACACAGGTTCCACACTGTCTGACTCAGACTCAGAGGAGGAATAGGGAAACAAATGGCATTGGCCTCAAGATTCCTTAAAAATGCCCCCACAACAGAGGAGGACAAAAAGGCAGCTGAAAAGAAATGAGAGGATAAAACAAAGAAGAAGCATGATAGGAAATCTAAGCACCTGGATGAGGAGAGGGAAGACAATGAAGGCAGGGAGTGGAAAAGGATCTGAGATGGAGTGCCTCTCCTGAAGGAGAAGCCAAAAATGTTTGCCAAGAGAACTGAGATCACCCATGCTATTGTCATCAAGAACCTGAATGAGATCTTACAGGCCTGAGGCAAGAAAGGAACTGATCATGTCACCCAGATTGAGTTGCTACAACTGATGGTTCAGATTGCTTCTGAAAACAACCTGGGGGAGGGCATGACTGTCAAGATCAAGTTCAATATCATTGCTTATCTATGACTCCAACCCAACATGGCCACATACATGAAGCCAGAGATGTAGCAGAAGTGCCTGGACTGCATCAGTGAACTGATGGACTCTTTTTTCTTTTTTCAGGACTGAGGACCAAACTCGGGGCCTTCGGCATGCTAGGAAAGCACTCTGCCACTGAGCTAAATCCCCAACCCCCTGATGAACTCTTGTGTGCAAATCCCAACATTTTTATTGGAGAGAATATTTTGGAAGAGCATAAGAATGTTGACTAGTCACTGCATGTCCATGGCTATATCTTAACATTGGTGGAACGAATGGACAAAGAATTTACCAAAATAATGCAAAGTACCAATTCTCAAGGAGGAGGTTTCAAGATGGCGTTCTGAAGACAAAAGACTTCCCCAGCACCCCCGTGACTGATCAGGATATCTCCAGCTTCTCACCAGTATTTTGAGGTGCGTTTGGGGGGATTAGCATTGTGAATCACCAGTCCTAATCTTAGCAGTAGATTTGAGGAATAGAGACTTAGGAGCGACCAGGGTCTTTGTTCTGATCTGTCTAGGCTCCCGCTGGCTGGCATTTGCACTTTCCCGCCTACATTCCCGCCCGCCGGAGAAACTTCTGCAAAGAAAAACCCACACAGCTTTAAAGTCAGCGTTCTGGCAAGGACCCCTCCTGGACCTGCGCTCTGTCTGGCGGCAGGATCAGTGACTGGAAATAGCGTTCAAACAAGCACAGAGCAGCGGTTTGCGCAGAAGAAGTGGGGCGGGAACAGCAAAGGGCAAGGGAGCCGAGCAAGCACCAGTACTTCATCTGCTTGCTAGTTACCACACTCCCAGCCCGCCCAATCAGGGCAAGACCTCTTTGGGATTGCAAAGCAAGCTCTAAATACTCCATCAGGAAGCAATGGAGATCAAAGGTGGAAACGGGACCAGAAGGCTTGGCTGAAGCCCTAAAGAATTTGTGGGAGCAGCAAGGGAAGAGGAACAACCATCTTTAAAACCACACTCCCTGTCCTGGACCCGCCTCCCCGGGTCTGCAAAACAGGCTCATAAAACTGTGCCTGGTTCCAGCAGCTGAACACAGGCAGACTCAGCAGAAGGTGGGGTCTGGGGCCTGAATCCTTCTCCCATAAAGGATCTGGGACTGAGGAGTAACAGTGTTCAAGGCTCTGTCCTCCCACCATAGATAGAAGGTCTTTCACACGGTGGTAAAGCTGACCCCCATCTCTGGGATCACAGAAGTCATTTTCGACAACTACCAGCAGATGGAGCTCTGATAACATATCTTTTGACTTTCAGATCTCCTGAATCCAGCTTCAAAAAAAGTTAAAAATGGTCATATCCAGCCAGAAATAGATGATCCATTCCCTGAAAGGACCAGAGACAATCATAATATCGATACTTCCAGGGTTTTCCTATTAAGTATTATTTTCCTCCTTTTTTAAATTTTTTATTTTTTATTTATTTTTATTTATTTATTTATTTTTTTATTTAGACTTCATTTTCTAGGTGTGTAACAAGGCAATATCTGGTGGAGTTTACTGGTTCTCCAACATATAAAAACTCTAGCGCTTTTTACTTTTCTGTTATGCTAACGTCGAAGAACAGTTAACCCCTACCCCTCCCTTTATTTTTTATTTTTTTTCCCTTTTCTTTTCTTTTTTGTCTCTCTTCTTAGAGGGAAAATTAACAATAGTAGTTCTTCTTAGTTTGGTAGCCTGTTTTTAAGGTTTCTTTCTCTCTTTCCTTTTTTTCCCTATATAGCATATCTCTGACTCACTCTTATCCATCCGTCCTAGCCCTGTTATCATTCTTGAGAAGAAGGACTCTGGTCGGTGCATAAAGTAACTGAAATATTTTATGCCTGAAGAGCATAATTCTCAGGGAACACTTCTTCCCTTAAATTTTAGCAATAACCCAAATCTTGCCAATAACCCTTTTACCCTTCCTATATTAGGACACAGATATCCTAGCTTCCCCTCGGATCTGTATCTTCTTTTCTATTTCTTTCTTTCCTGCTTTATTTCAAAATTAGTAAATGTTTTCTGTTCAATTTCCTTTTCTCTTCAAATGTTTTCCCCATAGCATTGTCTTGTTCTTTCTATAGCAAATTCTTTAACTCCTCCACTTTCTAACTGTACATAACTGGTATACATAAACCTCTCTCTTAATTTTACCAGCATTACCCACCCCTTCTGACTTCAAATTAGTTAACTCACTTTCACCCTCCATTATTAAGACTGTGTAAATATTACTGCGGTAATTGTTAATCTGAGTAACACGTATTTGTTCCTGAATTCTGTCATAGGTAATAGTAATTTTCTAGTATCACAAAAAGTATTGATTATTACTTACATTAGTTGCATAGGCCGAATTTGATAGTCCATTATAGTGGATGCTAAATAACTAATTTACTACTGTTTATTGTAAGCTTTGATTGTACATATTGCTAATTTACTACTAGCGCATGAGTTGTTGGAATTCTGCAAGGGTAACAAACAGTTTAGAGTAAAAGGGTTTGTCTTTTGAAATCAACTCTCCTGACAAAACCCCATTTCAAATATGGGTTGGGATGGATCTCCCAACCCAACAGCTTTGTCTGTAAGACAGAAGACAGGAAAAAGAATCACAAAACCTGTAGTGCTCCCACAAAAGGTTCACCTGGTAAATAAGAGAGAAGAATCTCTTCAAGCATGAGAAAACAAAATCGAAGAGGTTCACAACAATCCCAAACCTTCCCCGATAAGGGGGCTATGGCCAGGGAACGGGATGAAAATCTAGATCAATATATCAATGAGCTGACAACAAAAAGGATCATCGACTTAAAAGAAGAGATAATGAAGGGAATAATGGAGAAAATCCAAGATCTGAAAAACTCAATTATTACAGTAATACATGCTCTCAAAAAGGAAGTTACAGACCTCAAATCTGTAGTCAATGACATGAAAGGGACCATGCAAGAATTTAATAATAGAATAACTTCAGTAGAAAATAGAACCTCTGCCAATGAAGAAAGAACCTCCGAAAATGAAGACAGGTTGACCAAGCTAGAGCTCACAGACATCAAAAAGGAAAAAAAATTGAATGACCATGACCAGTATTTCAAGAATGTCTGGGATGAAATGAAGAGAA
>PVKS010046030.1:0-13505 GCA_004027875.1 Aplodontia rufa
CCATTACATTCTGACCTAATCCTTTACCAAACTTACTGTTGGTTCAATATTTTGATTTGGTTTTGCTTCTTGCTATCGTTGTCTCTGTTTATTTATTGGTTCAAGGGCCAACCAAAGGAGAGATAGCTACTTCTTCCACTAGCTTATTTCCTTGTGGCATGGAGACTCAATTTCAGGCCTGATGCAATCACCTGGTGATGCACCCCAGGTCCCCTCTACCAGAGACCCAGGGAAGAGATGATGGCAAGGATGACAGGGAAGTCATCCTCCTTCCACTTTCAGGTTTTAGATTGCACGAGGCTGTTTGCAACCAAGAAGAAATGAATAGAAGATTCATTCTGTTCTGGAATAAACATCCATAATACTGATCCGTAAAGGCATTTCCCACTAACAGAGAAATAGGAGAATATCCACACTGGGGATACAATTCCCAACTGGGATAACTGTCAGAAATATCACAATATCCCAAGCCTGCTGGAAATCACTTACAAGAAAGCATGTTTGATCTGTCTCTGTAAAAGGAGAAAAGGAAAACAAGACAGTGGAACAATAGCAGCTCTAGTAACTAAAGTTCAGAGGAGCCTAAAGTGACTTACGAGATATATGCCTTAACCATTTTCCCCGTCCCTAGAGGTTTACTGCATCTTAACTCACATGTGTTTAGGATATCCTCACAAGAATTCACGGGTGAATACTTGAGGAGGAACAAGAATTAGAGGTTGATAAAAAAAAAAAGTTTTCATCTCAAATACCATCAGTGATCAGTCAAGAGTAGCATGTACTGAACTTAGTGGAAATGAGTAACGTGACCCAGGTTGGAGAGGTGGCTCAGTAGAGCACTTGCCTGGCATGCATAAGGGCCTGGGTTTGATCCCCAGCACCACATACACAACTAAGTATAGGAAAAACAACAACCAGATGGAAAAAAAAAAAACCCTCTCTCTTTCTCACTCTCTCTATCAAACAAAAGAGTAACATGACCAAGTACCAACATATGGAGGGACAGTTTAGCACAGAAGTTAAGGGAACACTGATACCTGAATGAATCCTAGCCCTATTTTTTACCAGCAGAGCAACCTTAATTTATTACATATAAGATGATAAAAATAATAATTATCTTCTAGGGTTGTTAAGAGCATTGAATAACTAATACAGATTAAACAACTTGGACAATGCCTAGCATATAATTTGCACTTAATGAACACTGACCTCATTAGCACGCCTTACCCCTGTTGCTAACTGGTGTTGCAGAGTAGAGTGGTGGCTTCTCCTTTGACCATGAGGCTGTCTGTGTTCCAGAATCTGCTCCTCAGTCTAAGTGTTGAACTGACGAGTACCACATTTTGAAGTTAAGGTGGCAGTGCAGAGTACAAGTCCAATCTCTACCGTTCTCCTGTGACTCGATGTATGAATTTGGTAGAATGCAAACATGTTCTGATGGTAGTGTTATAACGGCTTTGGACTCTGAAAGATCACAATGTCTTTCAGTGACTCATATTTTCAGGGCACTGCAAAATGATCCAAATTGGTACATTCGTGACTTATAACAATCGGTTGGCCTTTTCCAGGTTTCCTAGACTGCAAATAACCTCCAATTCTATACCTCTTACCTTCAACCAAATTGAAAAAAGGATCGAAGGTGACTGGTTCCACCCCAGGTGCTATGGACTGTCTTCACATATTGAAAGTCTGGCTCTATCAGTGACAGGCCAAGGAATACTTTCAAACCAGGCACATAATGAGAAAGACTTCTGAACCTGATGACACTGGAGCTTCTGCAAGCTACTGCCATTAGGCACCAGGAAGGATGGGGGAGGAATTAAGGCAGGGGCTATCAACTGGGGGCAATTTTGACCCATGGGGACATTTTACAATGTCTGGAGACATTTTTTTGTTGTTGTTGTTGTCTGGGTAGGAGGTGTTTCTGGCATCTAGTGAATAAACATTCTACAGAGCACAGCAACCCCAAACAATCAAAACAACAGGAAAAAAAGAAAAGAAAAACTCTCAATTTTCTGATTCAGAATGTCAGCAGTGCTTGCATTAGCATGGAACACAAATCAGCATGGATTTTCTTGACAGAAGTTTTCCTCGCTGTACTGGAAGCACCAAACAGGCAAGGACCACTGTGTCCTCAGTGCCCAGCATGGGGTACAGTACCTAACCAGGGCTCCACACAGCTCGTGGCGTGAATGCACTATAGTACTCTACAGCAATGCTGGCAACCATTTTTCTGCATAGCACAGCAAGCCTCTAGATATTAAGGTCATAAAGGAAGGGGAAAAGAGAGGAGAGAGCGAAACGTGACTGCTTATTCAGGCACCAAGCATGTTAGACAGCACCAACCGGACCCTCCTGCCACACTTCCACCTTCCCTACACACCGACTGGCCCCAGAGTCACAGCCTCACAGGAACTTGTAACAACTCCACCACCAAAATATACCTGGGACCTACTCACTTCTCTCCACTCTTAACGCTATCAGGCAGATCCAAGGTGCCATTGTCATCTCCAAAGTGTCACACCCTTCTTTTTTTCTTGACTTCTAAGTTCTAGTGTCTACACAAGAATCACAAGATATCCTTTTGAAGATACCAATCAGATCATATCACTCTTCTGTTCTAAACCTGCTAAATTCTCCACTGGCTCAAAATGCCGTACAGAGCTTGGCACATCTTTATTTCCCAGCCTAGAGGCCACTTTTCTATTTAGCCAAGAAGCTGGGCACCAACCTGGGAATTTCTTCTGGATCTACACATGGTTGGCATCTTCACATCATTCAGGAACCAGGTGAAAGTGAACACCTTAGAGAGGAACTTTCAGGTTATATGGTGTAAAAAAGCCTATGCTCTCCACCTTTGTATCAAACATACCACTTTGTTCCCTTGTCCATGGATCATGAAGCACTATCCGAGCTCTTATTCTTCATTCTCCTGTTCTTGTACACTGGCCATCTCCCCACTAGGGTGCCAGCTCTGTAAAAACACGGAACCGGACTGTCTTCCCCTCTGCTGTATCGCAATGCCGTGCACAGCATGATGGAAGGGGTCAGAATTCCAAAGAATAAATGGATGGAAAAGGAAATGCACTATTAAGGAAAAAAATGTCAATTCGAAAGAAATAGGTGTGAACCACCACTTGCAAAGTTTCCTTGAATTTTGAAATTAAACCCCAGATTGCATCCTTTGTTAACTGAGTCCATCCAATGTAAGACTAATCATCAGAGTAAGACAAGTGGTTAAAGCTCATCAACCACCAAGTATAACCCAGAAATTAACATTTTGTTAGTATAAATCACTTTCATGTTTTTCATGAGCACCAAATCAAAGTTCACCCTATATATATTTTTTTTTAAAGAGAAGAACAGTGAGAGAGAGAGAGAGAGAGACAGACAGACAGACAGAATTAATTTTTATTGAGATTTTCACATGGGTTTCATTGCTCTGACACTTAGTTGTGCACGTGGGTGCTGGGGTTTGAACCCATGTACTTGCGCATGCAGGGCAAGCGCCGTAACCACCGAGCCACTGCTCTAGCCCCTTCATCCTATATTTTAAAATCTCTTCTAAGACACAGTGAAATAATGAAAGTACAATAAATGCTGTTAATGATGCTCAGTTCATACCCATAGTAAGGATTTTGTAATTTTCCAAATATGGTTCAGCAGTGCAGACAGGCATAGTATGGAAACAAATTTAAGTTTCCTTTCCTTTATAATTTTTGCTACTTTGAAACATATCGGTAATGTGTTTGGTATTCACAGGCTGTATCTGAAGCAAGAATACGAGTATGCCATCCCTTGAGAATCCCTGAAACATGCGAGGGGAATGTTGCTTTTTTTGGCCCATATGTAAATCCAAATGCACGTCAGCCATAAATAAAATCAGCCAGAAATATATCAGCGGTGGTTGGGAGGGCAGGTGGATGGTGGCATGTGGAATCAAGCAGAGTCAGAGGTTCCACGCACGGTTTCTCTCACTCTGCCTCCTGCCGGTCTTTCCAATTGCAGCAGTGCTCTCTCTAGCAGCATCCCCAAACCTGCAATGTTTTGAAATACATAGGCTTGGAGTGTCTGAGATTTCATTCACTCCACAGATCAACATAGTATAATAGAACTTTCTGCAGTAACGGAATGATCAGATGCTTCATTGTCAGATGCTTCAAAACTGGAGAAACTGAAAGTTTCAGTTTTTAAAATTTTACCTAACTTAAATTTTAATCAACACATGTGGCAGGTGGCTACCATACGGCACAGCCAGCTCCAGGTACCTTCCTTTATGTTCATCAGTCTAGTGAACTCCTGCTCATCCTTCAAATCCCAACTCAAAAGTCCCCTCCTCCAGTATCCCCCTCCTATTCCTGTTCCTTCTGGGGCAGGCTGCACACGGATCAACGTCATCCATCTATTATACTCTACTACAATTTTTTTATGACACGCTGGTCCTCCTCCTTCGACTGAGACTATTTCAAGGGCAGGACTCTGTCTGGCTCAGCTCTAAATCCTTAGTTCAGTACTTGGCACAAGAGAATTGTTTGACAAATATTTGCTGGATGCTCAAGTGACATAGTGAAATCATCTTTAGTAGCAAACAAATATAAGTACAGCCTCCCAGGAAAGCTTTTCCCTGGGGAAGGTTTCAGTGCCTTTATACAACAAGTTGCAAACTATCCGGGCTCTTCAGATTCGGTAGTATTTTGCCACACCGATTTTTTTATGGAAATTGTTTTCCGATGTTAAAAATAGACTTCCCACAATTCCAGACACAGGTATTCAATCTGGCACTTTCAGTTCTTATACAGTCTTGGCAACAATGAGCCAGAATGGAACGTGCAGTTGCACTTTTAATAATAAATATACTCCACAGGACCTTCCCCCTTACTCTTTTTGTTTGTTTTTTGTTTTTAAAGAGAGAGGGACAGTGAGAGAGAGAGGAAGAGAGGATAAAGTTTTATTTAGTTTCTCATGTGGCTTTCGTTGCTCTGACACTTCACTGTGTCCATGGTCCTGGGGTTTGAACCTGCACACTCTTACCCACAAGGCAAGCACTGTAACCACCCCACCACCACTCCAGCCTCCTCTTTACTCTTTAATTATTAATGATCGTTGAGTATCTTCTGCAGCCATTTGACCTTACAACCCCAGACAGTGAGTGAAGACCCAGGAAGTTCAAGTTCAAACACGGATCTCTCATTTAAAATAGCAAAACACAAGGGCACGATATAGCAACAACAACGGTACTAAGGGGTGTGTATGTTTGCAGAGCATCTCCTGCCAGGTGCTCCACTAGGCATTTCATACACATTGTTACGTGGAATCCTAGACCTTGAAAAATATTCTTAGCCCCATTTGATTAGTTTGGGGACCAAGACCACGAGGGATAACACCAGAATCAGCAGAAAGATCTGCCCCTAGTTCTGCCCCCTCCAGAGCCTCTGTTTCCACATCTACTCTACAAAGCCACATCACTCCTCACCTCTCCCTGCGCCTCCCAGCCTGGGTTCTGACACCAAGCATGATTCAAAGTGGGGCCCTGGGCAAGTTGCATAAATGCTCTGCGTTTTGCTCCTTCATTAACAATGCATTTTTGGAAATAAGAGGTGACAATCTCCAGGAGCATATGTGGGCACCTGAGATGATAAAGGTGAGACACTGAACTTCTCAGACATTTTCACAAATGGAAAATGAACTCATTCATGTGGGCAGAATATGGGTGAGGGACAGCTGACATACTTGAAGTAGGGAGGGAAGTGGTCTAACTATTTAGAGAAAACAGTGGCATTGTAACTTTCACTAGTACTTAGCCACCAGCATCATGCCTGCCAAAGTCATTTGGCCCAATCACAGAGACAACAGAAGTTGATGCCTGTTGAATTCACCTCTTCAGGTAGTCCCAACACTCTGAGGTAGAGGGCTGGACAGCAAGAGGGTCTTCCCCAACAGTTTTTTCTAGGTGGCTCAGCCCCAGACCAACTCCGCAGGTCACGAGGAGAATGAATCTCTGCCTTTTTCCAGCGTTTGGTTCCTCCCAGCTGCTGTGTAGGCCTGTCATCAGAACAGGTAAGCTACATGCCCTTCAACCACTTGATGTCACCTGACTAAATCAAAGTCACCATACAATAACCCTGCAGTGCCCAAGAAGTTGCCAGATGAGGATGCTTAGATTTATCCTTTCAGACAAAGCAAACACCTCTGCTCCTCTGGGCCCTCTTTGACAGCCTCCCCCACCAGAGCCACCTCTGGCACCACCTCACACTGAGTTGTCCATTTGTGCTGGCACAGTCCACTTCTGATATATCAAGACTGCAGGTGGCTTCTGTCATTGGCTGCGTTGCTTGGACTTCCCACAGTCCTTCCTTGGTGCGATACGCTATGCGTGAGGCTGGTTGCTTTTCTTTCAAAGGCATGACCAACATGGTGCAAAGAAGAGACAGCTCACTCACTGTTTTGCCTGTCAGCCTAACTTCTCATTGTCCTTGTGCGCTTGGTTAGGGTCTCACTTAACTCTTTCCCTTCATAGCATGAAGTCTGCCCATTTCTAAACTAGTGCTTCAGCTTAATGTGCTAATACTTTTTACTGTCTTCTTCACTTTACTGTTTTATTTTCTTAGTGAAACAAAGCAGGGTATGGTGGGCACAGTATTTGAAGGGATTATGGCCTCAAGGTTAGAAAACCAGAGTTTCAACCTTAGGTGGCTCTTCTTCTCTGTGGGATCCTGGGCAAATGAATGAACATTTTTGAACTTAAATTATTTTGCCTCCAAGATACTGTTACGGATGGAAATCCCAGAGAGGTACTGCAAAGATGAAATGAGTTAAATATGGATGATTACTTTTCCAATTCAATAATAAAACAAAAGTAATCTAGTTGAAGCATTAGGCACAGGATCCAAATAAATATTTCCCCAAGGAAGCTTATACAAATGCTCAAAAATTATGTGAAAAGATGATCAATATCACTAGCCATCAGAGAGAGCTTATCTAATCAAAATCACAAAGAGATCCATTTCACACTCATTAGGATGAACATTATCAAAAAATTAGAAGATACATGTAATGAAGACGTGAAGAAATTTGAATAGTGCTGGTGGAGATGCAACATTATATGGCTGCTTTGGAAAATGGTCTGCCCAGTACCTTAAAAGATTAAACAGGGCGTACCAAATAAGCCAGCAATTTCATGCCTATGTATGTATTCAAAAGAAATGAAATATGGCCAGGTGGTGCTCCACACCTGTAATCCCAGCAACTCAGGAGACTGAGGCAGGAGGATCACAAGTTTGAGACCAACCTCTGCAACTTAGTGAGACCCTGTCTCCAAATTTCAAAAAATAAAAGTAAAGAAGGACTAGGGATGTGGCTCTGTGAGTAAAGAACACCAGGGGTCAATCCCTAGTAACAAAAGAAATGAAAACATATGTTCAAACACTTATAAATAAATGAACAGCAACATTCATATCAGCATTATTTAGAAGAGGCAAAATGTTCAAGTAACTTAAATTTCTATTAAATGATGAATAGATAAACAAAATGTGGTTTAGTTATACAATGGAATGTTATTTTACAATGAAAATAAAGATTTCTTCACAGCAAAATAAACAACCAAACATGGAAAGGTAATCTATGGAATAGGAGAGAATATTTGCAATATAACTGATAAGGGGTTAAATTCCAAAATACGTAAGAAACTCATACAATTCAATAGCAAAAAATAATAACCTAAATTTTAAAATGGCCAAAGGACCCGAATGGACATTCTTTCAAAGAAGAAATACAAACAGCCAACAGATTTTTGATACAAAGCTCAACATCACTAATCATCAGGGAAATGCAAATGAAAACTATGCTGTCACCTCGCGCTTGTTAGAATGGTTATTATCAAAAAGTCCAAAAATGACACATGTTGGTGAGGAAACACTTGTGCACTGTTAGTGGGAATATAAATCAGCACAGCTGTCATGGAAAACAATGTGCAGGTTCTTCAAAAAATTTAATATAGAAATGCCATATGACCCAACAATCTGACTTCAACATGTGTCCAAAGAAAGTAAAATCACTACCTCAAAGGCACATCTGCATACCCATATTCACTACAGCATCCTTCACAACAGCCACAATAAGGAAACACCCTACATGTCTAGTGATTGGCGAATGGTTTAATTTAATAAAATCAGGTGTGTATGTATGCATAAGAATAATATTCAGGAATATTATTTTTTAATAAGAAAGTTCTGTCATTGGTGATAACCTGGATTAACATGGAGAAAATTATGTAACACAATATAAGACAGGCACAGGAGGACAAATACTGCATGGTGGCTCTTATATATGGAATCTAAAATACGTGAACAATGGTGAAAAATGATGGTTACCAGTATCTGTTAGTCAAAGGCTGGAACTTGCCGTTATTAGGTGAGTAATACTGGAGATGTGTTATATAGCATTGTGACTATACTTAACAATTTATGATATGCCTGCAATGTGCTAAGAGAGTAAATCTGAAGTGTTTTTAACCACAAAAGGGGTGCAACTCTGTGAGCTGATCTAATGCATATATTCATTAACTTCATTGTAGGAATCGTTTCACAATATATATAACATATATCACATCATCACATTGGACACCTTAAACATATGATTTTTATCAATTATTCCTTAATAAAACTGGAAAAATAATGAAGAACTGATATGTGCCACAAGATGGTCATCTATGTGAACTTCATGCTAAGCAAGAGAAGAGTGTAATGAACGGATACATAATGTACAACGCTGCTTATATGAAGTGTCCTTAACAGGCAGGTCTAAAGGGACAGAAAGTAGTTTAGCAGTTGCAAGAGGCCAGGGGAAGCAGACAATGAGGAGTATGAGCTACAGCCACAGGGTTTTCTTTGAGAATCATGAAAATATTCTGGAATCCAAAGGGATGGTCATAAAACCCAGTGAATATATTTGAAAACTATTGATTTGCAAACTGTAAATGGATGAACTATATGGTATTTTAACTACATATCGATGACACTGTTATTTTTTAAATGTGGGGAGTTCTTATCCTAACGTCTGATGTAAAGTATTAAAAATGCTCACTAGTATTAACGTTAGCCCACCTGAACATCAGCTTTTATTTTTCATTGTTGAGAAGCAGTAAGTTATTCTGGAGCCTTTCAGCTCTACTGTTCTGAAAACTGAAGTGCTCAAACGTGTAGTGAAGTCTAGAAAAAATTTCTTGTAACTGGAGCAGGCAATGATCATGAAAAAAAAAAGGAACATAGGAGGGAATGGCAGGAGGAAAGGGAGAGATGGGAGGAAAAGAAACATGATTTTGGTGCAATTTGTTAGCCTTTTGGAAATGTGGACATGGTAAAGGTAGAGGTGGGTGCTTTAAGAAATATCACAAGCAGCAATATGGTATAGCACAAGGTGGGGGTGACTTAGTTTCCTGTTGGACCTATAGGAAGGCATCTGGATTAATCAAGTGGCTCATGAATGACAGAGGTAAGTTCAAAAGAAAGCAATGATTTCCAAGGGCCCTGGAAGCATGGACCAAGACACTGGGACTCGCCCAGCTTTGGAATGGAGGACTTACAATTTAAGCAACTAACCTGTTGGCTTTTGTGGTATAAATGGGGGTAACTGAAATCAGAACACACGGGGTATGAATTTGTGGTGAGGGCCTGAATAAAGACAGTCAGAGAACAGAAAATAAATGGTACAGTGGCACCTTTATTATCATAAAGGTGACAGATTGAAGGTAGAAAAATCTTTCTCCCTCCTACCAGAATACCTAACAAAACTCATAATAACCACCATGAAATAATAATAAGAACAAGGGGAAATTTATTAGTAAGCTGTAAATGACGAATCAAGTATAAACCCAAGTCCTAAAATTAATTAATTAATTAATTAATTATTTTTAGGGCTGAGGATCGAACTCAGGGCCTCGTATGTGCTAGGCAAGCGCTCTGCCACTGAGCTAAATCCCCAATCCCTTCATGTCCTAAAATTAAAAAGACGATGAACACAAAAAAGAACATAGGAAGGAATGGAAGAAAGGAAGGGAGGGAAACAAAAAAACATGATTTTGGTGCAGTTTGAAGTTGCATCAAACTCTCCTACCCCAATCTTAAGGAGAAGCCTGGGGAATCTCAATTGACAAAAATTAGGGATTTCTCTCATAATCAAGACAAAAGTAGGAGCTGAGAGGCAGCTCCATGGTTACGGCGCATGCCTGAGGATGCGAGTTTGAACCCCAGCACCACCTACACACAATGAGGTGTTGGAGCAAAGAAAGCCACATGAAAATGTAAATGAAATTGATTCTCTCTCTCACTGTCCCTTTCTCTTTAAAAAAAAGAAAGAAAGAAAGAAAAAAGTAGACTCAGGATATTATTTGGGAGCTTTGGGAATATGACAGAAAAAAAAAATCTCTGGAGACCAAAATCCCAGGACTTCTGCTTCATCAAGGGAGGAATAACTGGGCTGGAGCGGTGGCTCAGTGGTTTCGGTGCTTGCCTGGCAGGCACGAGGACCCGGGTTCAAACCCCAGCACCACGTACACAACTAAGTGTTGGAGCAATGAAGGCCATGTGACAAACTCAATAAAGTTGTTTCTCTCTTTCCCTGTCTCTCTCATGGTCCTCTCTCTCTCTCTTTTTTTTTTTTTTTAAAGAGAGGCATAACTACGAGAGGGGTTTTGTAGGAAAATGACAGAATCTAGTAGCAATAGTATATAGGAGATAAGATTCAAGAGTGCACTGGAGTTGACCCATGTTTCCTAAGCTTGGATCCTCCAGAATGGGGGTGCTCTCAGTAAGGACAGGGGTGGCAAGAAGGGGGACTCATGGAAGAAGGGGACATGTTGTATTTTCAAATGCATTCAGTTTGGGCACTGATCTCTTGAATATGGGTTTCTGGATCAACATGACCTAATGCCTCTGAAGTAATCTTTTATAGTTGGGTAGCAGGATGAATGAAGCACATAAAATTTTAATTAAATATGAATACCAACAGGTGTTTCAAAATCATTTTTTCAACAACTCTGAAATCAACTGATTCCATGAGTTCTTCAAGAATTTTTTTAATTTCAAACTTTCTTTTAGGTATTATAAGGCCACAGTCTAAGTTATGTTTCACTTAAAAAACAATAATGAAGCTGGGCACAGTGGCTCATGCCTGTAATCCTAGCAGCTTGGGAGACTGAGGCAGGAGGATCACAGATTCAAGGCCAGCTGCAATAATTTACCGAGGCCCAAAGCAACTTAGCGAGACTCTGTCTGAAAATAAAACAATAAAATGTGCTGGGGATATTGCTCAGTGGTTAAGCACCTCTGGGTTCAATTCCTGGTAGTAGTAATCATCATCATCATCATCATATTAGATAAGAGGAAAACCAAACACGTAACTTTCTCCATTGCTAGAAATGAGACAAAACTGTCAACTCTTGTAACTTATTCAATGACTGCTTAGCAACTCAAAAAGATTTGTGATAGGTAAGTTTCAAGATAATAATTTTCTGCACTTTAATGCCATCATATAATCATCAAATATTGGAAACCAACTCAATTCAGAAAAAACATAAGTCAAATACAACTGTTTGTAAAACTGGCTAGTTTTCTGGAAGCTCCTGTGAGATTGTGGGACTGGGCATTTAGTTAAAAAAAAAAAGGGAGAGAGGGGGCTGGAGCGGTGGCTCAGCAGTTATGGCGCTTGCCCGGCATGCACAAGTACATGAGTTCAAATCCCAGCACCACGTACACAACTAAGTGTCAGAGCAACAAAAGCCATGTGAACAACTCAATAAAGATTGATATTCTCTCTCTCTCTCATTGTCCTTCTTTCTTAAAAAAAAAAAAAAGGGAGAGATTCAGGCATAAGTTCAGTTCTATTACTGGCTTCCTAATGAAACTCACTACCCCAAGTCTAGCGGATATTTCCTTCTCAAAAGACCCCATGCTTCTCCTTGCATATTCTGATACTGAGTGTCTCTGACATTTCTTCTTTGAAAATAGCCAAAGAGTTTAATGCTCTAGAACACAGAGAGAAGTTTGCACAGATGCGGTGAGCCCCCAGGACATGAACACAACTCCAAGAATATGTGTGGATGTGGGTGTGCACAAAATTTCACACACAAAATGTGTCTCAATAATTTCCTAGACTTTGAGGAAATTCTCCTCTCTACCATGTTGGTACCTCTTAACCTAGAACTTTAAAAGAAATCCTAAAGTCAAACACAAAACACAAAAAATCAAAGTATGTAAGTAATTTTTAATTAATTTCTCTACTATGGACTTCTAGTTTTGGGCAGGTTTTTCCCCCTCAGAGAGAAAGAGAGCTTTTCTCCAACACCTAGTTGTATATGTGGTGCTGGGGTTTGAACTGTGGTCCTTGCGCATTCCAGGGAAGCACTCTACCACTGAGCCACTGCTCCAGGCCCTGGATAGAGTTTTTGAAATATCAAGAACCACAATGTGAGAGCAATAAAAATTAAAGATACAAAGCATATTTAGTGAATCTGTATCAGGTGAGCCTGGTTCACAGTATTTCCCAGGGGTCAGTTCTAAGCAATCCAGATGCTGTGTCTCAATTTTCTACCTGACTTTGCTGGTGTTATTTTCATATTCAAGTAGCTATTCTCTCAATTTTTCCATCCACAAAATAAAATTCCAAAAATATTAGAATCACTCTTAGCCCAGTCTCTTTAGAAAATACTATTGTTGTCACTTTGAAAACTGTAAATAGCATGCGAGATGATATATAAGTTGGTGCTAACATTTAGTGGAAATGTCTAAGTTTTGAAATAGTAGGGAGCTCGCGTTCCACCTGGCATGTTTTCGTTTTATCTTCCGTCCTCAGTGAATTTTAAAAGTCAACTGCCGTGTCAATATCCTTTCTGCTATGCTAATGTGGCCTCCCTGTGGAAATCAAAGGGAAGGAGTCCTTAGGGCAAGTGGCTCTTTCTCAACCGAACTATTTAGTGACACAAAATCACAAAGGATCAGACCTGAAAGCTGACTCTGAGTTAACCAAGATGAATACCTCTCAGTTGGAGGACAGGGAGAAGGAGCCCCAGACAGTAAGAATGGCCCATGGTCTCATTAACCACAGAGCCAGGACTGGAGACTCTGCGGGAGACTTTTCTGATGGCCCCATTGTCAGGTGGTCACTTCCTTCCCTGACCTTTCATGGCCCTTTATCAGAATGTGCCACCCCATGTGACTTACTGGTTTCCACTTGCCATATGAGGCAGGCTAACATTTCAAAGTAAGCACTAGTGTGCATTTCCTTCCTGACTTTCTCTAGGCTAAAGGGAAGGGCATCTGCTACCTAGCAGTGGTCTTCAGCACTTATTTTAACTCATAAAGGCAAAAGGAACTGCCCCAGATAAAAGAGAAATGAATGATTGATGCAGGCACAAGGAGTAGACTGTTCCACCTGCTCACCCCCAGACTTGAGACAGACTTTCAGGCTGGAAAAGGGACAGAAATAAGAGAGAGAAAAAAAGAGAGAGTGAT
>PVKS010046031.1:0-13498 GCA_004027875.1 Aplodontia rufa
GTGGAGAGAAGCTGATAGCACAGCAGGGAGAGAGGATGCGGACAGGGACAAAGCTCTTGAAAAGAAAGACAGGATGAGGTCTAGTGCACAAGTGGACTGATGAGCTCTTAGGGGGAGCAATTGTATTCCTTTTATTGTAAAAGCATGAAACACTTAGAATATAGGGCTAATTAGACAAAGGTACTTTTATACTGTTGGTGATGAATTTGAGACTGACAGGATTACTCATTGAATTATGAAACAAAGTCATCAGCTGAGATGGATGGGAAGCTTAGGAGAGAAGGCAATGTTTGAAATAATCATCTCAGGTATTGGGAAATTGACATGATCTGGGAGGCATACTTGTGTCATAAGATTATCCAGTAGTGTTGAGACCTCATTTTGAGATTTGGGGACATTTGAGATTTGCTGGTGCTCCTGGCAGGTTTGGTTGCTGTTGCATTCTAATAATATACTTTAGCCTTCTGGTGTAGGTGTGGAAAGGTGAGATCTTAGATTCAACCCAGCTTGACAAAGTGGTAAAGCATTCCTTGAGAAGGTCAGCAAGAAGAGAAATTCCGATGGTCCATCAAATCTAAAGTTCTTCAGACGAGTGAAGAAAGAAGAGGTCCACAGAATATCATTCACGATGCAGGAGAATTGTTAGGGTTAGGGAATGGAGCTGAGGAGAACTGGAAAAATTACTGAGTGGGATGCTAGGAAGTGAGATTCTGGAGCTGGTACACTCACTGCTATGAATAGATTTTGGTATAGATATGAAATTGGGTGGCTAAGGTAGAACAGAGTGACAATTCTTGTAAGTAAGAATGTTAATGGATTGTGAAAACTGTTTTGTATGTGTTCTCTGTGAGGATGTTCAAGTCCTCAATTATGTTCGAAGTTGTGGTGAAGAAGGTGATGATAAATATAGAAGGGAGAGTGGACAGCAAGGCTTTAAGTCAACAGTTTTCAACCATGGCTGCAAAATAAATTCACCCATGGAAAGTTACCAATGGTAGAACCCTACTTTTGGGGTTTAAGTGTTCTTAGTGGGGGGCCTGGACCTCACAGACTTTTTTTTTTTTAAGAGAGAAGGACAGTAAGAGAGAGACAGAATCAACTTTTATTGAGTTTTTCACATGGCTTTTGTTGCTCTGACACTTAGTTGTGTACGTGGGTGCTGGGGTTTGAACCCGTGTACTTGTGCTTGCTGGGCAAGCACCATAACCGCCGAGCTACCACCCCAGACCCGACCTCACAGATTTTAATAAGCTTCTCTGATTCTTAGCCAAGGATCACAGTCCCTGCTGTGGACTCTGGTGATGTGATTGAGGTAGGAGGATGCTTAATATAGCTGGGTGGCATGAATCTAAGTCTCTGGACTCTTTGAAATAGAAATAGAAGAGTTGAAAACAGTGGAGGCAGCAAGGAGGAATTCCCTCCTCCTGTCCCTGGAATTCCTGCAAATCCATGGCAGGTGGCTTAAGCTCTTCAAGTGTGAAGTTGGCATACAACAAGCATTTGCTGTTCAAAGCAGCATTGGAAGAAAAAGAAATAGTGACAGAGAAGGAAACATCTGCCAGGAAACTGACTTCTACATGGACTGCAGGGAGTTCAAGCCATGTACTTCCTGTGATCTCAAATACAAAACAAAGACAATTAATAACCTCCCAAATGTGCACTTCCTCATCTCTGTAAATGGTGACTCCATTCTTTCAGTTACTGGGGTGAATATCCAAAATCTCACATTCCACATGTCATCAGCAAGTCTTGTCAGTTCTACCTCTGAAACATTTCCTGAATATGCCCTGTCCTAAACAGTTCCATGGCTACCACCCTAGCCCAAGCCAGCATCATCACCTGTTGCCCACGCTATTGCAGTTGACTTCTAACTTCCATCTCTGCCCTACTTCAGTCTGTTCTTCACGTAACAGCTAAAGTGAGCCCTTAAAAAATTAATTTTACTGTGGACAAATATATAACATGAAATTTATTATTTTGAAGTACATAATTCAGTGGCATTAAGTATATTCACAAAGTTTTATAACCACTACTGTTTTACTCAACTTTTTATCACTAGAATCAAAATACCTCCTTAGAGGAGGAAAAGTTGATTTTTGGGCTCATGGTTTCAGAGGCTTAGTTCATAGTTGGCTGACTCTATTCCTTTGGCTCTAAGGTAAGGCAGAACATCCTAATGGAGGAGTGTGGTAGAGGGAAACTGCTTAGCTCACAGAGGGTGGTAAGGAGAAAGGGCAAGCACAAATGTGTGAGGAGCCAGAGACAAAAGATAACCACCAAGGGCATGTCCTCAGTGACCTAGTTTTTCCAGCTACTCCCTATCTGCCTATAATTACCACCCAATAATCCACAGCTGTCATTATTATTTTACCTCTGAACATTCCCACATTGCCTTACATGAGCTTTTCAGGGGTCACTTCATATATAAACCATAATGACCACTGACTCAAATTTTTCATCATCTAAAACAGAATGATTCCTTTAAAACAGGTCAAAACATGTCACTGCAGTGGCTGCATTCAGTGGCTTCCTACCTCATCCAAAAGGGACTTTGTCCTTCCTGTGGTCTAGAGAGTCTTCTCTTTTCTTCAAATTTCACTCCAACTGCCAGCTTCTGACTTCAAAAAAGTGACCTCACTCCTGCTACAGGATCTTTGCACTTTTTTTCCTTGTAGCGATGGTCTTTTCCTGAGATGTTCATGTTGTAGCCTCACTTTATATCTCTGCTTAGGTATCATCTTAGAAAGATTTCTCTGGCAGACTTCCTAAAATAGTATCACACCTTTGTTACTGTGTCCCTGTTTTATTGTTTTTCATGGCACTTATCACCACCTGACACAGCCAAACATATCTTTCTCTAATAAAGACTATGAACTCCACTGGCACAGGAACCACATCTGATTAGATAATTGTAGTCTCCACTACTAGTGTCTATCCCAGATTGGGCATGCCATAAATATCTCAGCTTTTGACATATGCTCAAAATATTAATTGATCCAAAGTAAATGCATTGAAAACTTTAAAAACAGCTTTATTGAGATATATTATTAACATACTATAAAATTCACCAGGGGACACTAATTTTATGTTTAGGCAGTTATCTGGAAGTAAGTGTAAGCAATTGATATAAACAGTGGTATTATCTTTCTAGAATTCCACAATCCACTGAAAAGGTCAATGTTTGTTAATACTTGGAACCAGATGCCTTAAAACCTATGTGTACATGTATGATGCTAACAATTAAAAGCATCTTTATTTCACAGTTGCTCCAACACATTTTTCTTAACATTCTCACATGTGGATGGAAGTATGACACACATGCCTCTAAAATATATGGTACTTTTTTGGAAAACACCATATTTGGAGATTATAATTTTAATTGTTATGTCTATTATACCAATGGATTAAAAAGTGTGTCATGCTTTGGCTCTAGAGATCACAAAGGAATGAGGCATTTTATCACTGAAGCATCTGTTATGTATCTACCCTCTTATTTGGTACCACAACCTCTCTGTAGCTTTTTGGGGAAGTCATTGAAAACTAATGTTTCAGTAAGCGAGGCATGGCATAATAGCCCAGAAGATCTGATTGGTGGATTTAAAGTTATTGCTTGGTTCAAGTGGGGTAGAGTTCCTTTCCTACACAATTCTTCCCAACTCCATTCAAGAGAGAGGCAATAGGAGTAGTAGAAAAACTCAATTCACATCAACACATTTTGTTTTTAGAAATAAAGAGAAAAGACAAACCCTGCTATTTCTTACTAAAGTCTAATATGTCAGGTTACAATGTATTGCTGACATCCTTTTTTAAAGAGTAAACTATTGTGGTGGTTTTTTGGATAAGAGGGCATGGTGGCAAACTCCATTGTGACTAGTCAGTCCTTAGTACTGTGGCTTCCAACAAAACTAACAGGTGCCTATTTGTGGTTACCCACAGAAACCTGTATTTTACAGAGTGATCATGATTAAGTTCTCTACAAATCACAGCAAATCATCTTGCAGTTGAAAAAATAACTTAACAAAAGAATGTTTACAGTCATCCAGAAAGTTCTTAAAATATATTAGTAGTTTCATCTACGGTGACAACAACCGACTTGGGTCAGAATCTCTCCTGCAAGATATTCCTACTAAATTACTAATGTTCAGCAGTGTATTCTGCAAAGGAAACTGTTAGTGAAAGTAGGAAAACACTGTACATTAAATTGCTAGGTGTCTCTCTCTCCCTGTTTTTCTAGTAGGATGTAGAATAGAGAGGTGTCAGTGAGTACAAAAAGTCCTAATTTTTCCTAGTCGTCATAAAGTCTGCTTCATAATTATAAGGATGCCAACCTAGTGATGGATTATGGACAATCAGAACTTTCATTGTTTTCTGAATCGGTGCCCATTTCCAGAGATATTCTATTTACCTCTGGCTTTAAGAGCATGTGCTGCACAACCCCAGGGGGTACCATTCATATACTACATGTGAGGTGCCACTATAGCAGCCCACATGCAAACTATTAATGTGTATCAAAGGCAAATGCTTTCATTAACCAGAAATAAAATCCAAGGTCAACATGTATTTTGTCTTTTTTTTTTTTTTTGTCTAAAGATCTGAACAGAATATCAATCAAGATTACATCACAAAAACTTTAAATGTATTTACAGAGTGAATAAGTTACATAGATAAATTTTGACTATGTTTTGATGTGCAACAGATTCACATGCACACATCTAACACTTGACAGCATTAAGATTAAGGAGAAAACTTAAGAATGGCCCATTACATATATATTACAAATAAAATTTGACATTTTTAAACAAAATGAGAAATAATATTTTACTTTTACGATTCTACTTCTGGCTATCCAAATGGATATTGAAATATGCATGCCTGACAGGTAAAAGACTTGTAATTTATAATGTGAATAATTTTTCTCTACAAAATGGCAAAGTTAATTAAAATTAACACTCAACCTTCTGTAGTATAAATATGCTCATAAAAGCAACCTTCTAGTAAAAAGCAGCTAAGATCCTTAAAAAGAGTTTATCTGGATCATTTCTGGTGCAAAAAGATCCAGGGCCTTCAGAAACAGTAGCCTAGCAACATAAGAAAGGTACTTCATAGCAGCTCCTTTTAGATACAGTAATTGTATTCAAATAACAGTGTACAACAAATTGTAGTCCATTTACAATTCCCTTTTCAAATCCACAGGCTGTCAGCTTTTGACCATCTTAAAATTTTTCAGTGGCCAGCTTCATTCTGCCTGCCCCTTTCCTCAGCCCACCAAAAAAAAGGGGGGGGGGTAGTTGGGGGAAATAAAGCAAAAAAGAAAATGTACAAGTTTTACAAATTTTTAAGTGAAGAAAACATTGCACTTTTGTCAATCTAAAACTGCTTCTAGAAAGGTATTATTCAGTGTCATCAGCTTTGGTATGCAATAGAAGTCACTTCTTCAGTAGTGAGTTGCATTTGCTCAGTAACAGGATAACACATTTGTGCCACACAGCATGATGAGTGCAGTCTGTCTCAGGCTGTCCTATGCTCCCTTGGTTCTTATAGTATTGCTACATATTGGCAGTTCTGCCATCCTCTTTAGAAAAAGTCCTACATGTAACAAGAGGGAGAACAGTCTGTCCAAGCCTTGTGAAGGCTGAGAAGACACTGAATGACGTCGCCCCAGCATGGCAGCACCGCCAGCTTGGAAACCATGGGGGACGGGAGGCTCTTGTCAGAGACTAGTGCCAGAAACACTGGAGTCTGGGAGAAAAGTAGTGAGGACACGGTAACTCTGGGCCCTGCGAATCATGTCCCGGATCTCCATGTTCAGTTCCATCAGTTTGGTGCAGATTTCTGTCAGGCTCTGGTTAGATCCCACCAGTGCATAAGTACCCGTCTGTCCTAGAGTCTGGTGACGGAAATAGATATTCAGTAGTGTCTGGACCTCATCATCAGAACTGCTTCCAAAGATGTCGTTGGGCCAAAGACTTCTGCAGTCAAGAAAGAATAGCATAGATTAGACGCATTACTGGTTGGTTACAAAATTGGGAAGTTATGATCCTTCATTAGTATGTTACTTTTAAAGAAAAGCTGATTATGTTTTCATACCATATAAGTCACCCATCTACACTGTGTACAACTCCATCAGAGTTGTACAAACATCATCATGAGTTTTAGAACTTTGGATATTATTGCTTTGATAAAAATATCAAAAGCGTAAAACTGTCAGAACGGAATCTGATACTCTTAAAACATTTATCTCATTTGTTATAGCATTCTCATTCAATGACTATGAAGACAATTTAAAAATGTAGGATGGAAAAACTCAAAAAGTATATACATTCACTAAAATTGTAGTTTTAAATTATACAGGGGTGTACTTTGAAGTGATTCAGTATTTCAGGGACAACAATGACCAGAATCAACAAGTATTCTCAGCGTGTAAGGTCTGAAAGCCAAGTGTCTTTGGCATTGCAAGTAAAAAAATAAGAGACAGGTAGAACACACAGACATTCTTTCTGTGGTGAGTTTGTCCTCAACCATGACAAAGTCCCCATTAGGTGTTTATTTCCTGTAACCATCTCTAAAAGAAACAGTAGAGTGACCTGCATTCCCTGATTTGCCGTAAAGCTTTGCCAAGTTCATTATTCTTCAGGCACTCCAGCATGGACTGAATGGCTGCTTCAGTGGACGTGAAGGTTGGCTCAGACCATGCTCCCTCTATGTAAAGAGGGTCCGCGGCAATGGCTGCAGTGGCCTCCTTCAGATTTCTTTTCAGGTCACTCAGTTCCCTGGACATATTTAGTAGCTGTTAAAACAAAACAAAACAATTTAGGTGCAGGCTGGGTTTTACATTCCAAAATTAAAGAAATTCCATGATGTGTGTTTAGCACAAGCTTAATATCTTGGTAAAGTAAAACAGGACAGATAGTACTGTACTACATGACCCATGTAAAGGAGAGGGGTGGGCTGTAAGCATTGAATAACTTCACATATCCACAGCTAGGATGATTGCCTGAAGATAGACTTCATTTCAAACACTTTTCTACTTAACTAGAAAGGACATAAATACATAGGTCGAATCCTCAAGAGAACAAGGTCAAGAACAGGGAAGATCTGGGTTCAAATGCCAACTTTGAAGAACAGTAGTCCCCTTTATCCACAGGGTATTTATTCTAAAACCCTCAAGGATGACTTAACCCTGAATATATGGTTTTCTCTTATACATACATACCTAGGACAAAGTTTAATCAATTACACGTACTAACAAGTTAACAGTACTAAA
Organism: Aplodontia rufa; assembly: GCA_004027875.1. Classification (NCBI taxonomy): domain Eukaryota; kingdom Metazoa; phylum Chordata; class Mammalia; order Rodentia; family Aplodontiidae; genus Aplodontia; species Aplodontia rufa. The sequence continues at coordinate 7,265 of PVKS010046031.1, forward strand.
AATGGAACGATTGTAACAACATACCAAAACAGTTTATTTAAAACTAATGAATTATTTCTGGAAATTTCCTTCTAATATTTTTTTGGGTCACAGTTGACCATTGACAATAAACTGTGGAAAGTAAAATAAGGATAAGAGGGAATGACTTTGTAATGCTATAGTTTGATATGATTTGTCCCCCTGGACTCATGCAAGGGTTTAATACCTCAAATCTTATGTTAATAGCTTAAGAGGGAAGAAGCAATCTATGATATCTAGAGGTGAGACCTTTGGGAAGGGATGAGATTAGGTCATTAGGGTGTGGCCCTCATGACGGAGTCTTGGTGGCTTTATAATAAGAGGGAGAGATGCACACACATTGATAGACTTGGACTCCCATTAGGATCTGATGAGGCCATACCTGTGCCATGTGTCTGGACTTTCAACCTCCAACTGTGAGCTAAATGGACCTTTTTTCTTTATAAGGAAAACTGATACTGGGAGGGGGGCTCTTACTGTTACAATACCTGAAGATATGGAGGAGCCTTTGGAATTGGTAAACAGGAAGAGAGGTTGGAAGAGTTTGTTGGAGCAAGCCTGGAATGCTGTAAGCAAAGCATTGCAGGTGATTATAGTAAGGGCTTAGAGGATCAGAACTGTAATACACATGTGGACAGTAAAGTCCAAAATAATGACATTTCAGATGGAAATGAGGATTCTCTTGGGAACTAGAGAAAAGACCATTGCTGTTAAATTCTGGCAAACAATTTGGCCTCTTTGTGTCCTTTTCCTGAGACTTTTTGGAAAGCTGAACTTAAAAGGGATGGACTAAGTTGTCTGGCAGAGGCAATCTGTGAACAGCAAAGACTTAAGACTGCTGTGTGGCTATTTTTAACTGCTTGTAGTCAAATGAGAGCGCAAAAGAATGCCATGAAGAAAGAACTTACGATTAAAAAGGAAAATGGAAAGATTTGGAAAAATTTTGGCCTGCCCAGGAAGGGAGCAAAAAAGAATGTAAGAGTGCCACCAAGGGAGGTTCTGAAGAGCAGCTGTTTGCCAAAAGACATCTGTAGAGCTACCAGTATAACACCAGCCTGGGAGAGCTACAGCAATGAGATGCCAAACTGTAAGAACTAAAGGAAGGGCTGAGTGCTGGAAAGCTCCACGAGAGTGAGGCTGCCCATGGTGGGGATGAGGGGCTCTACTCCTGCCCCAGTGTGGGCAGGATGCCAGACTTGGGGCTTCAGGATTTAATGTTTGCCCTGCTGATGTTGCTCTTGATTTGGGCTGATTACTCCTTTCTGCTTGCTTATTCCCCATTATTGAAGTGGGAGCATTGACCTTATTCCAGTCCCACCACCGTGTTTTCAAAGTATTTAACTACTTTTTTTACAGGCTCAGAACTGGAAGAAGTTTGTCTCGAATCTTAGATGAGCCTTTGGACCTGTGAGTTAATGCTGGCATGAATTAAGACTTTGGGACTATTTGGATGGCATAACCATGTTGTATGTGAGATGGACATGAGTTTCAGGAGTGAACGAGAGCTAGGAATAGAATGCTGTAGTTTGAATATGGTTTGTTACCCCTGAACTCATGCAGGAGTTTAATCCCTAAAGTTTTATGTTAATGGTATTAAGAAGATAGAAACTTGGGCTGGAGCAGTGGCTCGATGGTTACAGCTCTTGCCCAGCATGTGCAGGTATGCGGGTTTGAACCTCAGCACCACGTATACAATGAAGTGTCAGAGCAACAATGGCCACATGAAAAGCTAAATAAAAATTGATTCTCTCTCTCACTCTCTCTCTTTAAAAAAAAAAAAAAAAGGTAGAAACTTAATCTGACTAAGGTGTCTAGAAGTGGGGTCTTATTGAAGGGATTAGAGTCTCCATGATTGAGTCCTGCTGGCTTTATAAGGAGAGGGTGAGAGAGACATATGCATGGAAGTACAAATGTAATCTCATCATAATCTGATGCTGCCAGAATTAATGCCATGCTGTTTGGACTTCTAGCCTCCAAAATTTAGCTAAATGAACATTTTCTCTTTGTCAAATAGCCTGTTTTAAGAATTTTGTTACAGTAACAAAACTAACTAATACACATACTGAGGAAATGTGATCAAGTAAATAGACTTTTATGTGCCTCAGTTTCTTCATTTGTGAAAGTGAAGTTAACACTCACCTCATTGTCATTTTATAGATTAATGAAATAACATATATAAGATGCTTAGTGTAGTTTGGCACATAAATACACAATAAATGTAATTGTGAACATGGACCTTGTTCTATTAAATGTTCCTCCCTGTCTTAAGCCATGGGAAAAGATTGAACACGTAATTTTGAGGAGGAGGAATAATAATCTTAAAGTAATCCTGGTATTAGTGTTACTAAGGTAAAGGATATTTTACTTTCAAAACTACTGAAACTAGGGTGGGTACAATGGTGTGTATATGCACCTATATGCCCAGTTTCTTAGGAGGCAGGTGCAGGAGGATCAGTTGAGGCCTGGACAACATAGTCAGATGCCACCTCAAAACACATAAAACAAAACAAAGTGGAACCAAAATACCTGGAGTGTTAAAAAGCAAGTCGTTGGAGAACCTATGTCCTTCTCTGTGCCCTCAAAATGTGTTGCAGAAAACAAACTTTACAATTTGACCTCAAGCATAAAATGTAAGGGTTTTTCCCTTTGTACTGCAAGTTGATGATACCCCCTTCCTTTAGAAAGTGATGCAGCACTTTCAACTTTCCCCTTTATTCCCAGTTCATTGTAAAATTATAAAACAAGCTCTGAAGGACAATTTTTCTTCACACAGATGTCTATTAAACACAAATGCCAACAAATAAGTTTAAAATATACCGAGAATCTTTCAAAGTAAGATACTAGAATATTGTGATTTTATGTATAATTTTAAGTATGAAAGTGCTTTTCTCCCTAATTTTAAACCTAGGTAAGATTTAAATTACATATTGTATTTAAAACTTGCCTATATTTAAAATAGCTGAGGAGAAATTTGTTTTAAATGTATTAGATTTAAAATAATTACATTTATATGTAATTATATATACATGTACACATATATACACAAATATATGTAAAGCATAATTTGCTACTCTATAGTGAAACTCCAGTTGCTTTTGTTATGTTTTGTTTTTGGTGCTGAGGATCAGAAACCCAAGGCCTGAAGCATGCTAGGCAAGAACTGTACCCCAGTCAATAACTTTTGTGTTTTTCTTTGTGTGTGTGTGTGTGTGTGTGTGTGAGTGAGAGAGAGAGAGAGAGAGAGAGAGATATGATTTTATTATTTCATCTGGTTTTTGTTTTTCTTCTATTTAGTTGTGTATGTGGTGCTGAGGATTGAACCTAGGTCCTCATGCATGCCAGGCAAGTGCTCTAAGCCATCTCTCAGCCCCAGCCAATGGCTTTTTAAAAAATAACTTTGAGTATGTATATATAAGGGTTACATGATATGAGTAAAACAAGTACTGCAGTGAAGCAGATTAACATATCTGTCATCTCAGGTACTATATTTCATACCAGAGATTTTATTTGGGATACCAGAGTGAGTCTTCTGCGTGAATTCAGTTTTTTTTTCCCCATTCTATTTCATTGGCTGTTACTTTTTTTTTTTAAAGAATTCTTTTTAGTTATAAACAACACCAGGAGACACTGACATTTATCACAAAAACATGTGTGACAATAACAGCTAAACTCTTAATAAAAATCCTTAAGTTCAGTGCTCATGTTGTACATTAAACTTGCTTATTATCCATATCTGCTTCTTTGGGATATTGACTTATTCCCTTTTTCTCTTTCTCCACCATGCCCACGTAACCACTATTTCATTCTGTGTTTTTGAGTCTTTTAAAAATATATATAGTTTACATTATAAGTAAGGTAATGCTATGTTCTTTTTGTGTCTGGCACATTTCACTTAGCATAATGTCCTCCACATTCAGCCTTACAAATGGCAGGATCTTATTTTTAAGGCTAAATAATATGCCTGTGCGTGTTTATCACATTCTGTTTCTCTCTTCATCCATCAACGCACATTTAGGTTGTTTCATAAACTTGGGTATGGTGAGTAATTTTTTTTTTAGTGAACATGGGAGGGCAGAGCTCTTTATAAGGTGGTGAGTTCATGTGTTTTGGGTATAAAACTAGAACTAGTTAATTAATTTCTTTAGGAACCTCTATGCTATTTTCCATAATGGCTGTACAATCAAGATACTGACCAATAATGCACTAGGGTTCCCTTTTCTTCTCACCCTTATTAACTTTTTAAAAAAAAATAACATCCATTTTTACAGGTAATGAGGTGACATCTCAGAGTGAGTTGTCCACTTTCCCACCCCTGCCCATGTTACTGGGGATTTAACCCAGGGGTTTCCCTAAATTGCCTATGATGGCCTTGAACTTGCAATCCTCTAGCCTCAGCCTCTAGAGTTGTTGGGATTACAGTCGTGTGCCATCACATTTGGCTTCATAGTGGTTTTAATTTGCATTTCCCTGATGACTAATGAAGTCAAGCACTTCTTCAGATATCTGTTGGTTGTTTTTATGTGGTTTTTGGAGAAATGTCTGTTCAGGTCCTTTACCCATTTTTTCAGTTGAGTATTTTCTACTGAATTGTAAGAATTTTTTTTAACTTTTTTACTTAACTCCTTATCAAATATGTGGCCTTCAGGGGCTGGAACCATGGCTCAGTGGTTACAGCATCTGCCTGGCATGTGTGAGTACACGGGTTCAAACCCCAGCACCCTGTGCATGATGAAGTGTTCGAGCAACAATAGTCATGTGAAAAACTAAATAAAATTGATTGTCTTTCTCTCTTTCTCTCTCTTTCACTTTCCCTCTCTCTTTAAAAGAAAAAAAAATGTGGCCTTCAAATATTTTTCCCAGTCCAGAGGTTGCCTTTTCATTTTGTTTATTGTTTCTCTAGGTGTGCAAAAGCTTTTTTGTTTGCTTATTTTTGCTTTTGTAGGCAGAGTTTTTGGTCTGATATTATTAAAAAATCATTGTCAAGGTCAGTATTGAGAAACGCTTTATGTTTTTTTCTAGGAGATTTATGGGTTTTAGGTCTTACAGTTAGGTCTTTTATCCATTTTGAATTTCGTATGGTATAAGATGGGGTTTAATTTCATTCTTTTCCATGTGGAAATGCAGTTTTCTCAGTATCATTTGTTGAAGGAACTGCCGTTTCTTCATTGTCTTTTTTTTTTTGTTTTTTTTTTTTTGAGAGAGAGGGACAGAGGGAGAGAGGGAAAGAGAGAATTAATTTTATTTAGTTTTCCCTCTGGTTTTTGTTGCTGACACTTAGTTGCGTATATGGTGCTGAGGTTCAAATCCGGGTCCTCATGCATGCCAGGCAAACGCCATAACTACTGAGTCACCACTACAGCCTCATCTTGGTATTTTTATCTAAAATTAGTTTACCATATATGTTTGGATTCATTTCTAGGTTCTCTGTTCTATTGGTCTGTGCTTGTTTTTATGCCAGTACTATATACTGCTTTGATTACTATAGCTTTGTAATAAAATTTTAGAATGGAACTATAATTCCTCCAGCTTTTTCTTTTTCAGTATTGCTTTGCCTATTCAGGTTCCTTTTCATATAAATTTCGGGATTATTTTTCTATTTCTGTGAAGGATTCTATTTGAATTTTGATAGGGATTATATTTAATCTGTATTCAGGTGGTTTTTCATATAAACTTTAGGATTTTTCCTATTTCTGTGAAAAATTCAATTAGAATTTTGATAGGGATTTTATTAAATTCATATATTGCTTTGGGTAGTACAGACATTTTAATGTTAATTCTTCCCATCCATTTACAAGGAATATCTTTCCATTTTTGTGTGTGTCATCTTTGTGTTCATCAATCTTTTTTCTTTTTTTATTGAGAAATTTATTTGTTGAACAACATACAAGTTTTTAACAAACTTCTGAAGATTAGATTTACCCCCAAGAGTGCCCCCGCCCAATTACCCACCCTTATCCCTCCCTTCCCCTTCCTACAACATCTCTAAAAATGTATTAGGTTGTGTAACATTACACCTTATCGGGATTTAACACATGATAATAGACCACCTTTCTCAATGGCCAGGGTCTAGTTCCAACTTCCACAGATGAGTGAAGACATTCAACCTTTGGTTCTCTGGGTTATGCTGATTTCACTCAGCATGATTTCTTCCATAGCTATCCATTTACCTTCAATGGCTGCAATACCATTGTTTCTAATTGCTGTGTAAAATTCCAT
>PVKS010046032.1:0-13504 GCA_004027875.1 Aplodontia rufa
TTGTGTGAGGGTTCTAATAATTAAAGTTCACCAAAGGTTGTTCAGTTATAAGTTCCAAAATTTGCCAATGCTTACTAGATGTAAATAATTCCTATTTTAAATGTCTCATTTGTGAGAATGATAAAACAGGGTACATAAACCAATACAATGAGAATTTTTGGTAAGGAGCTAGCAATGCAACATTATATATGAAAAAAGAAAGGAAAGCTATTTGAGTCACCAATATTTGGTGTTCATAAAATTTTCTTTGATCTCAGAAATTTACTGTCTCTAAATCTCTCTCCATTTTTCTATGCCTTACCCATTTTCTTTACCCCAATACATTTATTTTTAATTGGGTGCTTTAATTGTTTTCTTTACATTGGGACCAAATTCTTAATACAGTGGAACTTGAGTTCTTTTGAAGAAAAACACAATAAATACTATATTAAAAATAATAAAAACAAGTATCTCCCCAGTAAAAAAATAGACCTAGTAAAATATGGAGGAAGGAGGATTATGGAATGAGCCTACAAACAACTCCCTTTTCCTCTGAATGGAAAAATCAGAAAACTTGTGTTTGGATTTAGATTAGGAAGTCTGAATTTCTGTACAATTTATATTCTCCTGGAATGGAGACAATGAATCTGTTTTATAAAATTCCTTATAATTTATATAACTTTATACTTGTAATCATATATTTGGAATATAAATATCTGTATTTTAACAATCTCAATATTCAAGCACAATCAAGGAAGTCGTGAGGGGAATAGTGTCATAATGAATTAGAAATAAAAATAGCCCACAATGCAGCTGCCTGGGAAAGTTTTTTCAATTTCAGGTAATGGCAAGAAAAAAATGAAATTACTAAAGGAAAACCAGAGTTTGTACTTATGTGATTGCATCAGTCTAAAATATTTTATATCACTTTTGTATTACTTTTTTAAAGGAATTAAAATTTTCTCTAAAGTTTAGTAAAGGTAATTTTAAACAGTGCATTAAGAGCTATAAATAGATTTCTAGTTGTCATATGAATCTGAGAATGATGGATATTTTCCCCTAGAATTGGTGGCATTATTCCCTATTTGAAGATGAATATGCCCTTTAGTCTTTCAGGAATATTTTCCAAAGAATTCTGCTTATCAAAAGGTATTTATCTGTAGGGTCTTTGAAGGTAATGGAACAGCAAAATAAACTTCAAACAGAATGCCTTTCTCTTTCCCAAATTACCCTACTGAATGACAAAGATAGGAAAGCTACTAACCTTTGAATGACTAAGGTTTCAAGACAGGAGAATTTGTAGCATGTTTAAACAAACATGAAAGGGCCTATGCATTCAATAAACTCCATGACTAATTCTGTTAGATTTATCTCTTAACTCCTCTCTATCACATTCTCATTGCCTTTCATGATTGTGTAACAGCTCTGATTTTTTACAGCTGAACAACTATGGTTGTGATAATTTCCTCCCTTGGGACTTCTTGTTCCTTACTTGCTAACCATCAAAGTGCATATGTTTTATTTAGAATAAAATAGACTAGTTTTTCCTGAAAAGACAAAAATGCTGAAGCCACAAATGCCTGAGTAAAAAATTCAAATACAACAATAACAAAAAAGCTAGGTACACAGAGTTCCCTTGGAAAATGCCTGTTTCACTATCATTTGAAGGGTTATATCTAGAGTAATTTGGGATTTAAAGGAAGCATAAGAACAATAAACAATCTTATAAAGGTATTTATTGGTTCTAAGAATTGGGATATTAAAAAGGTATGTTTACAGTTCATATTTATTAAAAATTATTATTGTTATAGTAGGGAAGTGAAGTTGTTTATGAAATTAGTGACTTCATGCCCTGAATAGTTTTCTCAATTAAGCAAATATCACTTGCAATAAAAGCTATAAATTCGAGCGTAAGACCTCAATACTTACCCTGACTACACTGAAGTCCAGTTTAGTCTCCTGTGCACACTGTAATATGAGCTGAAAGCAATTTTTACTTTGATTTGTCATTCCATTTTCATAATAACGCTGTAAAATCCTTTGTTGTTCTACAGTAAATACAGAACGTAGATTCATCTAAAAATAAAAGAAGATACTCTGAAAATTGGAATAAAAATTTGGTATGTGTATTTTGCTCTTTTGATATGATTTTAGTGCTTCCAAACTGGAAGATTTCTTTAAATGAATTAATTGTCAGTAACGGGCACTAATTTATATGCTAAAGGGAGACAGATTCTCACTGAAATATGTATATACATATATATACCTAAATATACATATATATATACATATATATATATGTATATATATATATATAGTACAACTGCTTACTGAATTTGTTCAGAAAAAGCACCAACTTTAAGGACAAAATGTAGAAAAGAAAATGGAAAGCCCCTGTCTAGCTATTGTCAGTGCATGGGGGAAAGGGTTCTTTCATTGAAATAAATATTTATGGCTGGTAAAGCAAGAGATGGTGTAGCCATATGTGGTCAATTATCAACAGGGACACTCATTATTCTTTATCAAGGGAGGCATCTGGCATATGTCTTAAAGTCAGAAACTGTGCTCTGGAACAAAAGTGTGCTTTTATTTTTCCTCTTTCTGAGATAAAGGGTTTTTGTATATAGTATAACAAAAACTTTGCTTAAACCTTAGTATTTAACTGGTTTACAGTTTAATTACTGTAAAAGTTTGGTTGCTTTAGGTGAAACTAATCAAAATAATTATTTTGGTAACTGTAGTATGCAAATGAGATTCAAAGTCGTGTACATTTTCATAAAAATAAACCATGCAACTTTTAAGTAAATTGACACCATCATAATTAGACAAGTTTAAAAAGGGAAGAAAAGGAAAAAAATAAAAGTTTATTTTTCTGCTCATAAAGAATTAATATAAAGGACAAACAACTCTGTTGATCTCATGAATAAAAGGCAGCTCAAACTCTGACATTTTAAAAATGACAAATTATGGTAGGTCCTTTTTGTAAGGAACCCTTGCAACTTGATTAAAAGATTTTTAAGTCCTTGTTAAAAGCAATTATGCTGAAATTGTTATTCCTAAACGTTGATAGAAAGAAAACTTTTCCCAAGGAAAATGTCTCCTTGAAATTAGAAAAACAGCAACAACAAAATAACTTTATAAGACAAACCAAATAGCTCTTTTCCTAGTACACTGTATAAGGAGACAAAAAAATGTACTGACATGGAAATAATAAATATCTTCCCTTCCTATGAATACTTTGAACAATGAGACCATCTTAAAAGGAAATTAGAGTCAGAGAGCAGGACACTGTAATTTGTACACCTGACCTTTTTTCTTGCTCAAATAAGCACTTCCCCTCACTAAGGTTAAAAGATCTGATTAGAGAAAAATCATAGGTGAGAGAGGGCTCAGGAAAGATGAAAGTTGAGAGTTTCTCCCTGAAGCATTCAGAAACAAAGACCTCCACTAACTTTCTGAAGACACAAGATACTTCATCACTCAAAAAATTTCCCTTGCATTGCCTCTTTGTAATCTACCTCTCCAGTTATCCCAGCTCTTAGCAACCACTGATCTATTCCTATAAAATTGGGTTTTCTAAAATACCACATGAATGGGATCATACAGTGTATAGCTACCTGTGCATAAATTCTTTCACTCAGCATAGTGTATCTGAGATTCATCTATGTTGTTGTTTGTTATCAGCAGTTCATTCTTTGTTGTTGCAGAGTAGTGTTTCATTATATAAATGTACCTGAATCCATTCAATCACTGAAGGACATTAGGGCTCTTCCAAGTTCTTGGCAACTATGAATAAATCTATTAAGAACATTTGTATACAGTTTTCTGTGTGCACGTAAGTATTCATTTCTCTTGAGTAAATACCTAGGAGTGGGATTGCTGAGTCATACACTGTAAGGGTATGTTTAATTTATAAGTTGATAAACTGTTAACAAAAGTACAAATTAACCTACTTAATAACATTCAATGAAAGTTTCAGCTCCTATATTTCATCAGCAGTTGTTACTGTCAGATATTTTAAAATGTCATTGTAATAGTTGTGTAATTGTATAAATCACTACTGTGATTTTAGTTTTTTAATACTGGTGACTAATGATGTTGAGCACCTGTTCATATATTTATTTGCCATCCATCTATCTTTTTGTGGAAGTATCTTGTTTAAATATTTTCCAGTCTTTTTTCCAATTTTGTTATTTTTTTATTTAGTATTGAATTGTGAGGGTTATGTATTTGAAATATATATCTTTTATCAGAAATATAACATGAAAGTATTTCTTCCTGTCTATGGCTTATCTTTTTATTTTATTAACAAAGTATTTCACAGAAGTGTTTACTTTTTATTAGTCCATTTACATTTGTTTTCTTTTATAGATTGGGCTTTTTTAATGGATTTTGTTCAAATTTGTCTATTTTCCATTAGTTTCAATCCCATATGAATTTATGAATCACTTTGTCAATATATAAAAAGTCACTTTGTCACTATACAAAAAAACCTACTGGGATTGTAATTGAAATTATATTGATTGTATTGAATTATAGAACAGTTTAGGAAGTATTGACATCTTAACAATTTTAGGTCTTCTAATTCATTATTATATGTATTTGTAGATCTTTGACATTTTTGTAACCAGAGATTTATATTTTTAGCACACAAATCCATCACTTTCTGTTAAGTTAAACCTATGTATTTCTTGTTTTCAGGGTGCTATTATAAATAATATTTTAATGGATTGCCAGTTGTTCATTGCTATATTACAAATTGTTCATTGTATGTTGTTTATGAGCATACAATTGGTTTGGTATAATGACTTGATATTCTGCAACTTTGCAAAACTCACATGTTGGTTCCAGAAGCTTTTTGGTTTGTTGCTTGGTATTTTCTACACAATCAGGATATATACAAACAGAGATAGGCTTACTTCTTCTTTTCTAGTATCCATGCCTTCTATCTCTCTACACTGCTTTATTGCACTAGCTAACATCTACAGTGTGGTGTTTTAATAAGAGTGACATTCTTACATTGTTCTTGATTTAGAGTCTTTCACTATTAAGTGTGATGTTTGCAATAGGTTTCTCAGAATTACCCTTTATTAGGTTATCTTCCCTTCTATTTTTATTAAACTGTGAATTTTTATTATTACTCTTATCATTATCATAATTATGTTAAATTATGTCAAATCATTTTTCTGCTATCTATGATTATTGTAAAATTTGTTTTTCAATATTTTGATATGATAAACTATGCTGATTGATATTGAAATGTTGAAGCAACCTTCTATTCCTGCTTCTATTCCTGGATTATAAGTCTTACTTTGTGGCTTTTTTTAAGAGCTTTTTTTTTTTAAACAGAGAGGTACAGTAAGAGAGAGAAAACCAGAATCAATTTTATTTAGTTTTTCTTGTGGCTTTCGTTGCTTGGACACTTCATTGTTTACGTGGTACTGGGGTTCAAACCAGAGTACTCGAGCATGCCAGGCAAGCACCTAACCAATGAGCCACAGCTCCAGCATCTTACTTAGTGTTAATGCATATTCCTTTTATATATCACCTGATCTGTAAATATTTTTTCAGGATATTTTAAACTGAAGGGCACTTTATTACTGAGCTACATCCCCAGCCCATTTTTGAATTTTTATTGGGACAGGGTCTAAGGTGCCAAGGCTGGACTCAAACTTATGATCCTCCAGCCTTAGGATTCCCAGTCATTGGGATTACATGTGTGTGCCCCATGCCCCACTTGTTCAAAATTTTGAGTCTATATTTGTAAGGGATATTTGTGATTTTCTTTTCTTGTACCATATTTGGTACTAGAGTAATGAGTGTATTCTCTATATACCTTGAAAGCATATTATAAAGAATTGCTACAATGTTTCTTTGAATCATTACTATAAATCCCCAGTGAACTCATCTGATAATGGAGTATTCTCTGTTGGAAAGTTTTAAACAACAAATCGCTCTTGTATTATTCAAATTACTTTGTCTTGAATGAGATTCAGTGGTTTGTATCTTTCAATGATTTGACCCATTTCATCTAAGTTGTTGAATTCAAAGTTGTGAAGTTGCTTATTATACTTCCTTATCATTCTTTAACTACATGTGGGGCCTGTGGTTATGTATCTGTTTCCCTCTTGATGTTGATAATTTGTTTCTTCATTTTTGTCAGCTTGGCAAGAAGTTTACCATGTACATTGATCTTCTGAAACAAATAGCTTTTAGTATCATTGATTTTTGTATTCTTTTTCCATTGTCATTCTGCTTTGTTTGGATTGAATTTACTCTTATTTTTCCAGTTTCTTTTTCTTTAAAGAAAGAAGGAGAGAGAGAGAGGGAGAGAATCAGTTTTTATTGAGTTTTTCACATGGTTTTCATTGCTCTGACACTTACTTGTGTACATGGGTGCTGGGGTTTGAACCCATGTCCTTGTGCATGACGGGCAAGCACCGTAACCGAGGAACCACTGCTCAAGCCCTTTTTCAGGTTTCTTAAGATGGAAACTTATAATGTTTATCTGAGACCTTTCTTCTTTTCTAAATAAAAGCAATTGCTTTTACATCTTTATTTGTAAGTATTGTTTTAGCTGTCTTCTACAATTTGTTTTAATAAAGGGAGGGTAGTGAGAGAGAGAGAGAGAAATACAGAATTGATTTTATTTAGTTTTTCATGTGGCTTTCATTGCACTGACACTTAGTTGTATATGTAGTGCTGGGGATCGAACCCACATCCTTGCATATGCCAGGCAAGACCTGTAACCACTGAACCACCACTCTATACCCGCCTTCTACAAATTTTGATAGAGTGTATTTTAACTGTCATCCAATTCAAAAATATTCTAATTTCCATTGTTTGTTACTTAATGACATTTAGGGATTTTTCCAGGGATTTTTCTGTGACTGAGTTTTAGTTTAGTTTGGCTATAATAATTGAATCACAAAAAATGCATTCTCTAATCATAGCCAAACTAAACTAAAAATCAGTAAAACGTTCATCATATATATAGTATGTGTGAGTGTGTTCCATGTACATTTGAAAGGAAGGTGTACTCTGCTGTTGTTGGGTAGCAAAAAATATCAATTAGGTCTTTCAGCTCAGCATTGGTAAGATCTCCTACATTCTTGTTGATTTTCTGACTATGTGTCCTATTGATTATTGAAAGTAGAATAGTTAATTCTCCAAGTAAATCTGTGAATCTGTCAATTTCTAGTTTCATCTCTATCAGTTTTTGCCTATGTATTTGAAAACCTCTTGTTCGGCACATACCCATTTAGAATTGTTACATATTTTTGGTTCATTAAACTTTTTCCTTTTGTCATCATTTAGTGCCCATTTTCACTCATACTACCATTCCTGTTTTCCATTTGACTTTACCAGATAATAAGATATACACTCCAGTTTTGTTTTGATTATCATGCCATATTTATGTTATTTTTCTGTGGTTTTAATTTCAATCAATACCCTCATATAGTGTATAATAAAATTTTCTTTAAAAGTAAAGTATGCCAATGCCATTTAGTGTGTTTAGACAACACATGTTTGATGTGATTACTGATGTAGCTGGATTTGGATAAACCATTTTAGTAGTTGTTTTCTGCTTGACCCTCTGTCATTTGCTGCTTCTATCCCGCTTTTCCCAACTTTTTTGGTTATTTAAATATTTATTAGTTTTCCACTTGACTTCATTGGCCTTTTTCTGCTAAATTTCTTTGTACTTTTTTTAAGTGGTTGCTTTAGGACTATATTGCACACATTTAATTTTTTCATTCTATCCAATTAATATTTTACAACATCATTTACAACCTTTACATTCTCCACTTTATGTTATAGTTGTCATATGCATAAAATTGTTTGGGGGTATACCAAGGGTTGAACACAGGGGCACTTAACCACTGAGCCACATCCCTAGCCTCTTTTATATTTTATGTTGACACAGGGTATCACTAAGGTGCTCAGGGCCTTGCTAAGTTGCAGAGCCTGCCTCAGGCTTCAAAGTTGCTGGGATTATAGGTTTGTACCATGGTATCAGGCTGCATTACATTTTTATGTACATTGGAAACCCCAGTAGACAATGTCATTTTTTAAAATTTAAACAATCATACATATTTTAGTGAACTTAAATAAAGAGAAAATAACATTTCATATTTACTCATATATTTGCTATTTATTTTGCTCTTCCTTCAATCCTAAGGATTTAGGTTCTCTTCTGGTATCACTTCTGTTTAGCCTAAATAACTTATTTTAACATTTTGTAGCAGATTTGCTAATGAAAAATTATCTTGGCTTTGTTATATTTGGGAAAGTCTTTATTTCATCATCTTCCTGACGTTTTCACTGGTTATAGGATTCTGGGTTGATGACTCTAATTTCAGCAATTAAAAAATATTTTTCTACTCTCTTTGGTCTCCATGATTTTGCATAAGAAATCTGCAATCATTCAAGTGTGTGTGTGTGTGTGTGTGTGCATGTGTGTAGTTTTTCTCTTGCTGTTTTCAACATCTTTTTATCTTGAAGTTTCAGTAATTTGATTATGATGTGTTTTGGCATGATGATTTTCTTGGAGTTTATAGTGTTTCAAGCTCTTTGATCTTGAATCTGTTAATTTTTATCTTTCACCAAAATTGGAGATTTTCCATCCATTATTCGCGTAATACAAATAAAATATTCTTGTGCACAATTTTTTTTCTATGCCAATTCACCCCTTGTCCTGGAACATCAATGATTTGAATATTAGAATTTTTTATATTATTCTGCAGGTCCTGAGGATCTGTTCACTCTGTTCCATTCTTTATTTTTCTTTGTTTATCAGATTGAATCACTTATCAGAAAGTCCATTGATTCTTCTCATCATCATCATGTTATTGAGCTGATACAGAAATATCTTAAAATTTAAGATACTATATTTTTCAGCTCCATAATTTTCCTGTGGTGCTATAATCTAGTTTTTATTACTCTGATGAGAACTTCTAATACTTCACAGTTTTCCACGGTGTTTATTTTCATCTAAGACAGCATAGTTGTAATAGCTGCTTTAACATCTTATTATTTGAACATCTGGATTACATTGCTGTTGGAGCCTGTTATTGAATAAGGTTAAATTGTATTTTGATTCCTTTGAACATTATTTGTTAGAATCCTCTGGACAAAGTTGACTTGGGGAAATACAGTTTGCATATAATCAACTCTCAGTTTCAGACTATCAATTTCATTCTGCCTTTTGTGGACACGTCAGTTCGATTTTCAAATCCTTTGCAATGTTGCTTTTGAGTCTATCCTCACAGTTAGTGCCATTTCCTAAGATTTTGATATCCTGCTTTAGTTCTCTTCCACTAATGACTAATTTAGGAGTATCAGAAGATTTCCTTCTCCAGCTCTCTCCTCTCTTGCATTGCTCACATATTGTCCAATATTCAAGGGCCACATTTCTGGTCTTGTAGTCAGGAAAATAGTGTTTTTCTCAGATTTTATTTGGTTGATCAATTACCCATGAATTACAGTTCTGCAACTAGAGTCATCCTTGAGGCAAAAGTAAGAAAGAGAAAGATAGACATAGAGGGATAGAGACAGAGACTGACTCAGGATTTCCTTTCATACTATTGAAACAGCAGGCTGCTATTTCAGTTTTAGCCAGCAATGTAGCACTCTAGAGTCACATGACTGGGATTCTACATGTTTCAAAGCCTCAAGAGGAAGGAGAGAAAAAACAGGGAAACCCACCCATATCTCATAGCTTTTCTAAACTCTGATTCCTCTCTTCAATCTGCCTACTTTTGTTTACATTTCAGATTCCTCAGGCAGTTAATTTTAAAATTTTTTCTAGGGATTTTAGCTAGAATCAGCAGAGACAAAGTTTTATTAGGTATACAACATCTTAGTCAGAAGTCTAAGTCTAGCAATTTAAAAAATTTAAATCATATTAAACTCTAAGGAATTTTATTCCAAGTCAAATTAAACCTATATTCAGTTAACTTTTTCTAAAGACTAAAACTTTGGGATTGATATTGAAGGTTGAGAATCTAAAAATCAAAACACCCCACATAACTACTTTTCTTTCTCAGAAGTACTTTATCAATGAAAATATTAAAAATTACAGTATTTAATAAATTAAACCTTTGAAAAATTTTGAAGCAAATGAAAGATATTAGTAATAATATATTTCCAGGAGTTTTCTTTTGTCTTTCTCTATCATTGGTATACTAAAATTGATGGAATGACCTAAGAGTGGAATATTCAAGTTCATTCAGTCCAAAAGTCTTACTCAAAACTCTATAACTTCATCCTTATTCAATATCCAATTCAACTTTCTCTGTATTGATCAGAAAAATTTAATACTTCATCCAATGTTTTATTGCCTTGTTTATTCAATATTAAGCAAAACAGGTGACAGTTGTTCAGTTTATTAAATAATTAATGTCATAAGCCATAATTCACTTCAACCACATACTTATTTGCACAAAAGGACTGAGAATGGAAGCAAGCAAACAAAATTCACCACTGTTGATTTTACAGAGGAAGAATGTTATCTTCAACTGTCTATACAACGCAGGAAAATTTGTTTTGATCTATCTTAACAAATTGGGCAGACCTAATATGATGGCATATAGAGAAGGAGATACTTAACTTTCTCTCACATACTGTAAAAAATTGGAGGACAGGAAGAAAATTTCCATCTCTTTTATTCCCCAGTCTCTATAACCATGCCTTGGACATAGTAAGATCTCAAATGAGCTTCAAAGTATTATCTTCATTTTTATTTCCTGAGAGTTTACACAGCTTTGATACTACGGACTGCGCATCCCTAATCCAAAAATCTGAAAATTTTCAAAATCTGAAACTGAGCTTCAACATGAAGCAAAGTGGAAAATTCCATATCTGATGTCATGCAGTGTGTTGCAGTCAAAACACAGATTCATTAAAATTGTAGAAAATTACCTTCAGGCTATTTTTAGAAGGTTTGTACAAAACAAACACGAATTTCCATTTTAGATTTGGGGCCCATCATCAAGAACACTCATTATGTATATACAAATACTCCAAATTTAAAAAAAAATCAGAAAACCAAAAGACTTCTGATCCCAAGCATTTCAGAAAAAGAATATCAATCTGCATTTCTTTCTTTAATAGTTTGTGATATTCACTAGTGAAGTGATTTGGGTCTGAAGGTTTCTTTAATTTTTTTAAAGAGAGAAGGACACAGAGAGAGAGAGAGAATCAATTTTCATTGAGTTTTTCACATGGCTTTCGTTGCTCTGACACCTAGTTGTGTACGTGGGTGCTAGGATTTAAAACCATGTACTCGCGCATGCCGGGCAAGCACCGTAATTGCTGAGCCACTGCTCCAGCCCGGTTTCTTTAAATTAAATTTTTAAAAAATTAGAAATTCAAGTCCTTTAAGTAGACACAAAATAGTTATTATATTCATTCTAAAGCAGATTTTTCTATTTTCCATCTTTGAAGAAACTGATCCTTTTTTAAGATGTTGAATTAAAAGCACAACATTAATAGTTTAAAAATTATACATTTTTGCATCTGTACAGTCTGTCATGATGCCTTTTCTCATTCCTCAGGTCACATTTTACATATAGTTTCTTTTTTTTTTAACAGACACAACTTTTGTTCTTTTATTGCATTCCCTATTGCTTTCCTGTTTCTATTTCATTTATTTATTCTCTTAGCATTATTATTTCCCTATCTCTTTGTTTCTGGACAAAATTTGCTCTTGTAATTGTAGTTTATTAATGTGATAGTCAAGTAATAAATATTCAAGCTTTCTACTTTCTACTGTAACTTTTTAATGCTCTAAATTGTCTAAGCGCTGATTTAACTGTATTGCACATATTTCATATGTTGTTGTTTTATTTTAACTGATTACAAAGAACTTTCTAATATCTTGTGTAGGATTTTCCTTGATCCATTTGATGAATTATGTTATAAATTCCCAAATATTCCCCAGATGATTTTATTAATTTTAGTTTTATTGCATTATGTTTCTTGAAGCATTTTCCATTCTCTTATGTTTATTCTCTGACTGTATTTAAAGCTTGTTACTTATAGAAATCACTTGGTTGAGTTTAAGTCTGATAGAATATTTGCCTTTTAATTGATATGTTTAATTCATTTTTCAAATGATATAAGTAATGATTTGGGTGGGTTAAATCTATAGTCTTCCTTTTTGCTTTTAATTTGTCTTATCTTTTCAATTTTTCCTCTTTTCATCTTTTCTTTATTGGTACTGAATAATTATTTATGATTCTATTTTGTATATTTTGTTGGCTCATAAGTGTTTGGTTATTTTGATGATTTCTTTAGAGACCATTGTGCATCTCTTCAATAACTTACTGCCATAAAAAGTTGCCATATTATTCTACTTTACATACAACAGAAGAAACTTAAAATGATATACTTCAATTTCTCCTCTACTAGCTCTTGTGTTATTGTTGTTGCACATTTTACTTTGGTATATGTTTTAAAATCCCCACTAAAACATTATTTTAAAAAATTAAACAATTATCATTGAAAATGATATTTACAAATTAAAAGTTCTTTTATTTTTATCTTCAAGTTTACTATTTCCAGTGCTCTTCTTTCTTTTATGTATGTTCAAATCTTGTGCTTATCATTTTGTACACCATATATTTTCTAGAATTTCAATATTGATCTTTAAAAATTATCTTCCATTTCTTTCCTCATTCTGCTTGTGTTTCCTCTTCTTTAACACAAAGAATACAATTAGAGCAGGTTTTTCTTCTCTACTAACTGTATTTATTAATTTCATTTTGCAATTGAAATTATTTTCTTACTGAGATAAGAGTTGTGTGTTTTCCCATTTCTTTGTATACTGGTTAATTTTTCATTTATCGGCAGATGCTGGGAATCTCATTGTTGGATACTGAATAGTTTTGTAGTCTTTAAATATGTTTGGGCTTCATTGTGGGATATATTTAAGTTTCTTTGAAATGTATGATGCTTTAAAGATTTGCTTTTATTAGGCAATTCTTGGATTGGATTTAGTTAATTATTGGGGCAATATCTTCTGTGTACCCTGTTAAATTATTCATGAAATATGAAGTTTTCCAGTCAATCTATCATGGGAAAATAAACTATTCCTGGTCCTATGTAAGTTTTGAGGATTGCTTTGTCTTTTCATTTCTAGTGGTTCTTTCTCTGGTCTCTGGTTTGTTCACGCAATTGAGCAGATCAGTATTCATCCAATAATATGGGGATCATTCTACAGAGCTACAGAGCTTTTTGTTCAGTTTTCTTTACACCATGCAGTGTTTGTCTCTATATTACATGTCCCTTCAAATCTAGCCACCCCGTCTTCTCTGAACTGTTCTCAATTCTGATTCCTAGGCAGTTTGGGCTTCTTCTTCCTGATATAGGTATCTTTTGGAAGCTCCCCAGGCAATGTGTTGGGGTACTCACAGGAATTACCTCATTTGTTTCCCTTCTTTCAGGAATCAGTCCTGTGTTGCCTATTGATCAAGTACTGAAATCCATGGTTTCCTCTTTTGTTTTTGGATATTTAAGATGA
>PVKS010046033.1:0-13501 GCA_004027875.1 Aplodontia rufa
AAAATGGGTCAAAGATCTGGATATTAAGCTAACAACTTTAAACTTACTAGAAAAAAAGTAGGGTCAACACTACAAGACATAGGAGTAGGCAGTGTCTTCCTTAACAAAATTCCCATGGCTCAAGCAGTAAAGTGAAGAATAAATGAATGTGATGCAATTAAACTGAAAAGTTTTTGTACAGCTAAAGATCTAATCAAGAATATCAAGAGAGAACCTACAGAATGGGAGAAAACCTTTGCCTGCTACACCTCAGATAGAGGGCTAATATCCAGAATATACAAGGAACTAAAAAACTAAACACCAAAACCACAAATAATCCAATCAATAAATGGGCTATGGATCTTAAAAGAAACTTCTCATCAGTGGAAGTCCAGAAATCCCATAAATATATGAGAAAATGCTCTACATCATTAGCTACAAGGGAAATGCAAATCAAAACTTCAATGAGATACCACCTCACTCCTGTTAGAGTGGCAAAAATGAAAAATTCGAACAACAACAGATGCTGGAGGGGTTGTGGGAAAAGAGGAACACTGTCACACTGCTGGTGGAACTGCAAACTGGTTCAGCCACTCTGGAAAGCAGTGTGGAGAATCCTCAAAAAATTAAGGATGGAACCACCTTATAATCCAGCTATCCCACTCCTGGATATTTTCCCAAAAGAGTTAGTATCAGTATATTATAGTGATGTGGCTTCATCAATGTTTATAGCAGCTCAATTTAGTATAGCTAGATTTTGGAACCAACCTAGATGCCCTTTACTCGATGAGTGGATACAAAAACTTTGGTACATATATACAATGGAGTACTACTTGGCCATTAGAGAACACAATATTATGGCTTTTGAGATCAAATGAATGGAGATGGAAAGAATTATGCAAAGTGAAGTATCTCAATCTCAGAGACTCAAGGGTCAAATGGTTTCTTTCACCTGTGGAAGCTAGTATACTTCGGGAAGCAGTATGTTAGACGGCAAAGCTAATAATAACTTCAAATTGGATGATTCCTATCGCAATAGGGTGATGACTCCCTAGGATACTTGGAGGAGTAGGCTGGGGGACAAGTGGGGGGTGGGCTTAGGAAAATCACCTAGGTGACTGGAGGATTCGAATATAGGGGAATTATCTCAGAAGGTGATCTCTGACCTCCAGGAGATATCCATTTAACTCAGGGGTTCTTATGGGGGAAACAGCAACATGGGGAACCCAAGCTGGGCATCCATGACATGGCATTAGCCCTAGATAACTAAGTGTATATACATTTGTTCTTGAATGTTTGAGAATGTTTCCCCCTGAATTGTAACTCTGTATCATCTAATAAAAAAAAAATAATAATAAAAAATGCCTAAGGGGGGGAAAACAAGAAGAGGTTAAATGGAATCAATGTAGTACCCTGTAATGGTTAGCAGGTTTTTGACCACCTGGAATTGGGAATACAGCAGTCAAAATAAGAAAATCCTGGCTCCATGAAGTCTACATTAATTTGTTTTGTTCATGGCTGTATTACTAGAGTTAAGCAGAGACTGATACACACATATTCAGGTGTTCAATAGAAGTCTATTAATTTTGGTTTCATAGAAAACTATATCAATAAATAAAAGTAGTAACACATATTTTTCATAAGTTAATTAAATTAAATAAGCCATAAAAATGCTTTGTACTATGCCTGGCATAATTTTAAGAGTCAATGACTGTAAATTATGAGAGGTCTTTGAAAGGCTCTAAATTGAGGAGTACCAAGGTCAGATTTTCACCTTAGCTACCTCAATCTGGCTACTTTATTTATTTAATTTTTTTAGAGATGGATACACTATGAGAAGAAGAAAGAGAGAGAGAATCAATTTTATTTAGTTTTTCATGTGGCTTTGTTGCTGCAACACTTTGTTGTGTACGTGGTAACTGGGGTTTGAACATGCATCTTTTTGCATGCCAGGCAAACAATGGCATACAAAACCACTGCTCCAGCCCCTAGCCAGGTTAGTTCATGGAGAATGAATTTAAGGCAACAATGCCTTAGACTAGTCAGCAGGCTTTTCTAAGTAGTCTAAGATAGGAATGTTGAGGGTTTGAATTAAGAGTAGAGAAGCAAAGACTCAGAGAGATCTGATGTTTCTCTCTTTGTGTGTGTGTGTGTGTGTGTGTGTGTAGTGCTGGGAATAGAACCCAGGGCATCATGTATGCAAGTCAAGCACTCTACCACTGAGCCATACATATCCCCAGCCTCTGGTGCACTTTTTTTAGGAGAAAAAAAATGAGTGGGCATGAGCAGCTAAAGATAATTTGTGGAGTATTGCATTGTTTGAGAGGCTGTTGGTAGATAATGGTGGCATAGAAACAGAAAAACAAAATCAAGAATTAGGAGTGAATGAGTTCATTTTTTTGTATGCCTAGTTGGAATGCTAATAGAAAATATATGTATTAACAGGGACTTATTGATCAACAGAAGATGATCTCTTAACTGATTTATCAATTGACCAACCTGATGGTCTGAACTTTTTTATTCCTACTATGAATTCCTGCATTTACACGATGTTGACATGCCAAACTTTCACAGAAAGTAAGCTACACTTTCAGTAAGCCAGTGTATTTGTGTTCTCATGGGTTGAATTGCTGAGTCTATTTCTAGACTTAATAAACAGTTCACTCTTCTTTAAATTGATATCTTAATCATTAAACTGACAAAATATAATTGGAAAGGGAGTTTTTCCTATGAAAACAAATTTTAATGATTTAGAGAGTTTTGGTAAAACAAAATTGCTAAAATAAAGTTCTGTTGAATTTGGGCTAGATTAACTATAAAAAAATTCGAGAAAGAATTAAAAACCAGATAGATTCTGACTGAAATTTCTGGTCAATCTTTAAAAAAGCACTTTACTACTCATAGAACAAACTGAAATTGGGAGTGAGATGATACATAAGCAAGCTTAAGCAGAAAAATCTCTAAGGACCATACCTGAATTAAATAAATGGCCTTGGCACTATTTTTTAAATTTTATTAAGAACTTGAGCTATTGTATAATCATAAATGCATATAAAGTAACAATATGATATGCATATGCTCTTAAACCAGAATTACCCCCACATTGCCCACACCCCAGCCTCTTGATTCTTCTATATTTCGCCCTTACAAGTGATGTAAATGCTTAGAGTGTGAATTTTCCAGAAATAAATGATTGCATAAGTATTATTTCGATTCTCAGGGGGGTAAAGAGTATGCTACATTGTTGATTGTTTCCCTAGACCCCTCCCTATTGCCCCTCCCCCTACCATCTACCTGTCATATCTATGGTTGCCTTACATTATGTGTTTCTGTGCCTTTGTTGGGTCTAATACATGAGCCTGACAGCCTTTCACCCAAGCCTGGGTTTAGCTCCACCCTCCACAAATGAGTGAAAACATTTGACCCTTGACTCTCTGGGTTTGGCTAACTTTGCTCAGCATAATTTCTTCCACTACCATCCATTCATCTTCAAAAGCTGCAATATTGTTGTATGCATTTGTTGAGTAGAATTCCATTGTGTGTGTGTGTGTGTGTGTGTGTGTGTGTGTGTGTATACCACAGTTTCTGGATCCATTCATCCAGTGAGGGACATCTGGGTTGGTTCATTTAGCTATTTGTAAATTGAGTTGCTATTAATGTAGATTTTGCTGTGTCACTGTAATGTGTTGATTCTAACTCCTCTGGGAAAATACCCAAAAGACGGATAGCTGGATCATATGGTGGATCCAACCGTAACTTTTTGAGGAGTCACCACTCTGCTTTCTAGAGCAGCTGTACCATTATGCAGTTCCACCAACAGTGTACTAGTGTTCCTATCTCCCTGCAACCCCTCTAGAATCTGTTATTGTTTGCATTCTTCATTTTTGCAATCTGAGTGGAGTGAGGTGAAATCTTAATGTAGTTTTGATTTGCATTTCTCTGATTACTAGTGATTTAGAATACTTTCTCATGTATTCATTGGCTTGCTCAATTTCCTCTGTTGAGAAGTTCCTATTTAGCTCTTTTGGCCCTATTTTTTAATGCAAGTAAAATGTTTAAGTTATATATACTACCTCATTTTTATGTTTCCCTACTTTAAGTGGATTTTTTGATTATCTGGCCAACCTCTTGTCTCAAACATGCTTGATAAAAGTACTGAAAATGTCATGGTCTGAAAATCATTGGGTAAGAGTCTAGGTTCAAGATAAAAAGATTTGAAATCTTATACATACTACAAAAAGGAAAGTGAACTCTTTCAGGAGAATTGTAGTTATGTAATGAACAATAAATCATGAATAGAATTGTAATATTACTACCATTTACGACAGTGTTTTTTTAAAAATCGACTGTAAGTCACACTAATAACTCAGAACACATGACAAAGTACAACACACATACACACATACATATCTGATCATAAAGTTTCATGAAACAATGACTAACCTTTCTGTATGGCATAAGCTATGATGATTTCTATTCTGTATTATTCCATTAAAAACAATTAAACTACTGGTTTGAGGGGAGAAAGAAACACCTTTTAAAAGATGAGTCTTAGGAAAGGCAGAGAAGATAATTCTGGAGTATAGGAATTTACAGTTCCTGAGAATAAAGAGTTATAATTTAAAAAATATAATTATTAAAGGCATTTGAGGGCTCACGTAAGAAAAAGACAAATGATATCATTGTATTTGTCACTTATAGCGTTGCATTCAGACAAATATGAATTATGAATTTTATTGTTGTTGTATTGGGAATTGAACCCAGGATCTCATACATGCTATGCAAGAGCTCTACCAGTGAGTTATATCACCAGCAAGGATCTTTTAAAAGAGTGGTAAATGGGGACACCAATTGCTTTGGGAGAAGCAGATGTGAAGTGATGCACTTCCTTGTAAATCCTTCCCTTCTTTTTTGAATTCCACTTCCTATTCATTCTCTGGCTTATAAAAATCTTGACTTTATTTTATATGGTGTTTAGTATCCATAGGGGAAGAAAAAGGATTTTATACTAATGAAAATAAATAGAATTATTTTTCTTATTTAAGACTAAGCTCTTCTCTAAAGTTTTGAAAGATTGGATATTTTGGCAAACTGGTTGGAGAAATTCTTATTTTCACATCTAAAATAAAAAATACTTCTTAAAATGTATAGGAGTAACTACAGTACTTACCATCACCTGGCAATCTTTCTGTTAGATTCATGAATTCTTTTTCTGTGATCTCGATCCCCATGTTTTCTAAAAAAGTATCCAGCTTATTGACGTCAACATTGCCTTCTAAGAAAGAGACAAGAAAGGAATATAGTAAAATGGAATGATTCTAAAATTGAACTATACATTCATACTGTTGTAATATTTCTTTTTTTTAACTGATGAACATGGATTCTATTACAATTAAAAATATTCACTTTAGAATTATTGTTAAGATTTCAAAACAAACATCAAAATTCCAGTACCATCAATTAAATAAGAGCATATAAATAATAATAATAAGTAAAACAAGGAGCTGGAGCGGTGGCTTGGAGGTTACGGAGCTTGTCCGGCATGCGCAAGTACATGGGTTCAAACCCCAGCACCCATGTAGACAACTAAGTTTCAGAGCAACTAAGCCCATGTGAAAAGAAAAAAAAAACTCAATAAAAATTGATTTTCTCTGTCTCTCTGTCTCTCTCTCTCACTATCCTCTTTTAAAAAAAAAAGAAAAGAAAAACAAACAAAATAATAGTTAGAACCAGTATCCTCAAATCTTATGCTGGGAAAAAGCCTACAGAACAAAACACTCTTTCAATAAGTTTGAGTAGCTAAAGTTGAGTGACCTTTTGCAAATCAGAAGTTATTTTTTTTGCCTGAACTTGCGATTTTTTTGTGTTTGCTTTTGATAAAAATATGTGACAGCCTTAACTCTTTTGCTTTCTAGTTTTCTTATTTGCTTATAGTTTATTTGGGGCCAAGTAAGGAAAAAAATCTAAGGAAGGCTAACACTTTATGTCAACTCACAGTATAGGAAGCTACTTGGTAAACGTTAGCTCTACTGAAAAAAGCATAAATAACGATTCAGTAATATAAGGAGAATTCCTATTTTATGAGTACAAATAAAGGTTAAGACTAAACCTTTTCATTTTGCTCCTTACTTACGTTTGAGAGATTTTAAGCCCTTCATCAACCTTTTCTGATACACTTCCCCATCAGCTATTAAAAAAAAGGACATTTTGGAAATTGAGTTAGAAGATAGTACACATCTCTTAATTTCGGAATTTAGAAAAAATGAATGTAAAAATCTTTGTCTAAGGAACATTTAAAATATAAAGAGATGATACACAGAGCAAAATGTTCATAATTTCACATGAGTGAAATTCAAATAATAATAGTGAGAGATCTGCTTTCTCCCCCCGCCTTTTTTTTCTGTATTGGGAATGTAGGGAAAGTAACACTCAACTGCTGCTTGTGGGAGCTCAAATTACATTAACTTTTCTGAAAAGAAATTTGACAAAATATATCTTCCATTTTGCAATTTTATTTAAAGGAATTCAAACTCTGGCCAAATAAAAGACATATTCATATGTAGGAAACTGGAAATACACATCTCAAATTTTGATAGTAGTTATTGCTTTGAGTTAGAATAGAGATGGTTTTTTACTTTTGTTTATCTACATTATCAAAGTTTTCTATGAATATACAAATAAATATTGTGGAGATAAGAGATGTAAAAATAAACTTATACATAATATTAAAAGCACTAAAAGAAAATGCATGAAAATATTAACAATGATTATATTTGGATAGAATTGAAAGCAGTTGTTATTTTCCTCGATTTTTTTAGGGGGGTTATTTCACCTAATAAGTTAAGAAATGTAGCCTTTTTTCAAAGAACTACAATCAGCATACTATAGTGATATGGACACATCAGTGTTTTGTTATAACAGGGCAACTCACAGTAGCCAAGTTATATATATATAGGTTTTTCTTATTTATTGACATAAATAAGAATGAAATTATGACATTTGCTGGTAAATAGATGGAACTAGAGAACACTATGCTAGGTCAAACAAGTCAGTCTCAGAAAATCAAAGGTCAAATGTTTTCTCTCACATGTGGAAGCTAGACCAAAATAACAGGAAAGAAGTGGGCAAGGTGTGTGAGGGACAGGGAAGCATCCCATGAAAATAGAAGAGAGACCAGTTGAGTACAGGAAGTGGATAGAGGGAGAATGAAGGGCAAGATATATTAGGAACCATGGAATGAAATTGACCAGTTTATGCCATTCACATATATGAAAATACCACAGTGAATTTCACCTTGTTGTCTATCATAAAGCACCAATTTAAAAAATTGAAGGAAGACCAGTCAAGCATAGGAAAGGGAATAGAGGGAGAGTGGAGGGGAAGGAAAGAGGAAGTACTGGGAACTGAAGTGGGCAAATTACATTCCATGCATGTATGAGTATGTCAAATGAACCCCAATATTATATATAACTAATAACAACATAAAATTTATTCTCTTCTTGATAAACAACATACTCTATTCTGCAGAAACATACATGGCTATGCTATTAGTTTTTTTAATTGTCTCCCTACTCCTGCTTCTCTCCCTCCCTACTTTCTTTTTCTTTTTATTTATTCTCAATGTTTTCAGATATCCAACTGATCAGTAATCTGAAGGTGTGAGTAATGAATTTTAGCTTTGATATCAACTTATAGCTGAAAGATTGGATGATTTATAAATTAAAATTTAAGTGATGAAATTTTTCTTTGTATTAGCATTAGCTTTTAAAAGTTTTCAAGCATGTTTAATTTATTGTAGAATTTTTCACATACCACCAAACCTACTACCTAAAAATATGGTTTATTAAACTTACCATTAACTGGCAATGTCTTAAGCAAGTTCAAGTATTCATCAGGCATGAGTTCAATTCCCATGTTTCCAAAAAAATTTTTAAGTTTATTTATATCAACTCTGTTTCCTTTAAAAGAAAAAAAGAGGTAGATTTATGGCAATTTTAGGATATTAAAACGACCTGAAATGATGAAAAACCTGGCCTCTATAATTCCACCCTCACTTTCATATGCTCAGATGTTCCATAGCTTTATTTATTGATACTTCATAAAAAGGGAGAGTGGTCTCCTGAGACTAGGGGAAAGACATCCTAGTGTTGAAGAAAATCACATTATCTAACCAGTAAGTTAGGGTTATCCAGTCTTTTCTTTCTGAATGCTGAACCATGAAATTATTATTTAAAGCAATCCTACTTACTTAATTATTTTACTTTGTGTACCTGTATTTTGACTATTCAATTAATTGATTAAATTAATTAATTAATTAAATAAAAAGCTCACAGGAGCCTGGAGGTAGAGGAAATAAGTGAAATTTGCTGTGGTGAAATGCAGAGTGCATGTCTTGTCAAAAGAGAAAAAAACAAACAAAAATGGCAGCACTTATTGTGAGGGAATGTGCAGTCAGTCTCCCAGATCTTATAGTGCATAGGTACAGTTTGGATTCAACTTACGGGTGGGCAATTGTGACCTCTGTTCAAAACCTTGGTTAAGATTATCATATTATTGTTGGAAACCACAGAAAATATAATTTAAATGGTGGAACCATAAGTAACTCAAAAACAAAAGCAGAAGAAAAGTTGAATATAAATATTTCATTATAAGCACTTATACTATTAGTATAAAATTATGACATAATATTGGAAAACCATTGTGCAAAATATAACAAATTTTGGATACATGTAAAAATATCCTAGTAATATCCAACTCACCTGTAAAAGGTTTCACTTCATTCATCACCTTTTCCAGATCAACTTTCCCATTAACTGTAAGACAGAATAAATTGGACAGAAATATGACAATGAGACTATGAAAATGATGCTGTACAGAGCAGGTTATCTTAGCAGTGTTTATTTGCTCTAAAAAATTTAGCTTTTAGCTATACTATTAATAGGAAGGTAGAAGAGAAAAGGTAAAGCTTAAATGGTAATAAAAATTATTTCCTGGGGGCTGGAGTGGTGGCTCAGCAGTTACTGTGCTCGCTGGCATGTGTGTGGACCCAGGTTTGAACCCCAGCACCACATACACAGTGAAGTGTTGGAGCAATGAAAGCCACATGCAAAGCTGAATGAAACTGATTCTTTCTTTTGCTGTCCCTCTTTGTTTAAAAAATTATTTCTTGAATGCACTTAAATATTACAGAAGCACTAATATATTATGTGTTAGGGAAGAAAAGTGATTAATCGTTGTCACTTAGTTTCTGAAAAGCACTTGTTTCCCTAGTAGCAAAATAATACTCCATGTTGATGAAAAAAAACCTTTATAACCTAGGAATTATGGAAGAATAAAAATGTAATTATTTCATGAGTGCAGAAAACTTTTTTTTTAGTAGCCAAAAAGTACCAGTAGAATGTCAGAAAAGTATATGAATTGTCAATAACACTGTCAACTCTGTGGTGAGAAAAAGTTTTTAGCATTTAATCCACATCCATTAAAGTATTCTTGGGTCAGTATTAGCAGTAGGTCAGGTTGGTGTGGAAAATGTGCGTTGCTTCAACTGGACCAACAAACAAAGTCCATCATGGAAAAAATTAATTACTATAAAAAAGGATTACTGTATTTTGATCTGGCTTTGTACAGGGGCTGATATGGTATGGATTCGATGGAATCCTTCTGTTTTCCCAACTAGTTAATAACTTGGGAAATTCTGACTCAAGATGAATGGGCCCTACGATAGGCCATTAATTGGGATTTCCGCTGCAAGCAGGCCCACATGGAGTTCTCTTGCATTAAAATATCCCTAATTCATTTCAAATGAGGAAAAAAATCTATTAGCAGGAATTAAAATCTTCTATGTGACAGGGAAAATTTTTCCTTTACCTTTTAAGGCTAAACTTTTATTTATTTTTTAAATATTACTTTAATCAAAATTTTGGAAGGGCTTCTGCAAACACAGAGACTGGAATGTGGCTCAGGCCCTTTTTACTACCATCTCCAAGCTGTTTGGTTTTGGAGAGTCAAACATTCTGGTTTCTACAGGCTGCCTAGCATAACTCCATGAACTAGGAAAACATCAAGAGAAGTATCAGAGATGGGAACAGAACTGGAAAGCAGTCAATCTTGGGAAAAACTTGGCACCTATATTCCTGAGGACACTGAGAAGGGTTAATGAAGGCCAGCATAAGGATGTTTCTGGTTCCTATGACTTGTTAAAGACCAAGAAAGAGTACAAGTGGGAAGAAATGTTCATGCTCACGAGGTAATGAAAGTACAGGGATGCTAACAGGACAAAAGTTTCCTTTCTCTAGGTCAAAAAAAATCTGTCATGGAGTTTGTAATAAACTCATTTTGCTCCATTGTCCCAGATGTGGAACACTTAAAAAACTTTAAATGTAGTATATTACATGTAATTATATGTAATACTAAGAATATAACTATATTTCAATGCAACAATTATGATATAATATTACCATTAAAAATAGTATAATTATATATATGTGCTAGATTATAATTTCCAACCTATTTTAATGTGCCTGTGTAAATCTCATTGAGATAGCCACAGAATTGAAAACTTGAGATTTAATGGGTTCTGGTAAGAAAATAAATAAAAAAAATTATATTCTTGAAATAGAAGGAAAATGATGTAAGATAAATTATAAGAAGTACTAAATTTCCTCAGTAAAACCTGGGAGTTGATGGTGAGAGTTGGGAATGTGGGAACTGAAGATATTACAAAGATCTCAAAAAGGTGTTTTGGGGAATTGGCAGGATATAGGAGAACATTCTGAAAGTATCAGTCTACTGGGTTATGACTGTGGTGAGAGAAAAAAGAGAGGTGAAATAAAGTATGTTATGGGAAGGGGCATCTTGATGGGGAATAAAGCAGTCTTTTGTTACCAGTAACAGTTAAATCATATGTAAGTATGATCATGAATAAGAGGAAAATTGAATGTAATAAGTAAATAATATGGTAATGAATGTAAAAATTAATAATTAATATGTAATATTTAATGTTAGATATAATAAAAATATAAATATTAGTAATAAAATAAAATGTAAATAAGTGTAATCAAG
Source organism: Aplodontia rufa (assembly GCA_004027875.1). NCBI lineage: Eukaryota > Metazoa > Chordata > Mammalia > Rodentia > Aplodontiidae > Aplodontia > Aplodontia rufa. The sequence goes on from PVKS010046033.1 coordinate 11,041, forward strand.
TAAATAAAGTTCCTCTGAAACTTCAAAATTAATTAGATAAAAAACAAATATAATGAATAATAACTTAGACAAAACAATAACAATGGACATAAGAATAAAAAGGGAGAAAACAATACTGGAAAATAAATAATAAATATGAAATAAGTTGAAATAAATAAAAGTATAGCCAGTATTATACCAATTCTGAACAAACTGAATTTTCCATTAAAATGGAAAGCTTGTCATATGGGTTTTAAAAAACCCAATACTATGTTTTCAGGAAATATATCTCAACCAAATGTTAAAGAAGTTTGAAAACAAAGGAGTAGGCAAAGATATACAAGGCAAATACAAGGAAAAGAAACCAATACTGACAGTACTAATAGCAAATAAACTAAAATATAAATTTAAAACATCTAATGGATATAAGAGAGACATCAAAAGGTAAAATTTATGAAGAATGTTATAACCTGCATATATTTGTAAAGACTAAATAATTAAATGTAAAGCAAAGACTGGTGAAGCAAGAATTTCATAAGGATGCAATTTAAGTAGGAAACCTCATTCCTCAAAATGAGAGGATTTAGTGGGCAAAACACAAGAAACAAGCAAAGTGAATAATATCATCAACAAACTTGATTTATGTAGAACTCTATGTGCATTTTTTACATGCCTACAAAAATGAAAATTTGACAATATATGACAAAAAATTTAACAAAACAAAAATTCTTTCTTTAACATCTTAGTGGACACATGATCTGATCATAATTCCAAAATTTACATGTAGTGAAAATTTTAAAAAGGAAATTAAGAAATAGAAATTCCTAGATAATCCCTTCATCAGTTACAAACTATCTAGTAGAAAGTAGTGACTAAGGAAACTCATTGTAATGAAACTAAAAGGACTCAGTGAAGCTGCAATCAGAAGAAAATGTACAGCCTTGAACTCTGTCATTATTACAGCAGAAACACAGTTTTTTGCCAAGATAGTGCTAAAAGAGAAAGGAAGATCTTGCCTCTCTCAAAACCAAAGCCCCAAACCAAGAAGGCAGTGTTGAAAGATGTTCAGGGCTACAAGAAGAGGATCTACGTATTAACCACCTTTTGGCAACCCAAGACATTGCCCCTCGAGGGGCAGCTCCAATGCCCTCAGAAACAAGCCTGACCACTCTGCCATCAAGATTCCCCTGATCACTGAGTCAGCCATGAATAAGACAGAAGACAACAAACACTTGTGTTCATTGTGGATGTCAAGGCCAACAAGCACCAGATCAAACAGGCCGCAAAGAATTCTAAGGCATTGATATGGCTAAGGTTAACACCCTGATCAGATCTCACAGAGAGAAGAAGGCCTATACTTGACTGGCTCCTGATTATGATGTTTTGAACATTTCTAACAAAATTGGGATATTCTAAACAGAGTCCAGCTAGCTAATTCTAAATGTACTTTCTTTTTTTTAACATACAAAAAGCAGAATCACAAAGGGAAATTAGCATTTCCTCCAAGGTGGAGGTGAGGTAACCATAAGAAATAAACACACACACACAAAATAAGAAGGAGGGAATTAATGCCAGTAAAATAAAAATTAATACAGTAGAAAATACAATAAAAGACAGAGACATGAACACCAAAGCCAATTCTTTGAAAAACCATTAAAATATATTCTGATCTCATGACCCTGAGTAAGAAAAAAGAAAAAAAAAAAGAACAAAAACATTTAAGAGCAGGAAAACAAAGGAACTGTATCTTTCAGGATCTTGACATTTCAAATGAGCTACCTGAGGAATAAAGAATATATGTTTGCATAGATATGGGCAGGATAAAGGGAACCCAAAGATAATGAAATTTTGGATAGGAGTAACAGTGCTAGAATAGTTGGGAGCCTGTCCCTAGGCTAGAAAGGGCAAAGATTTGAAAGGGAGAAGTAAAGTTTTCTCAATTTGTAGATGACATTATAGCTTATGAAAAAAAATCTTCATTTTTGCCATTCTGACTGGTGTGAGGTGATATCTTAATGTAGTTTTCATTTGCATTTCTCTGATTACTAGAGATTTAGAGCACTTTCTCATGTATTCATTGGCTTGATCAATGTCTTCTGATGAGAAGTTTCTATTTAGCCCTTTGGCCCATTTATTAATTGGGCTGTTAGTGTTTTTGTAGTTGAGGTTTTTGAGGATTTTGTAGATTCTGGATATGAGGCCACTGTCAGAGGAATCATAGCCCATGATTCTCTCCATTTCCGTAGGAAACCTCTTGACCCTTATGATTGTTTCCTGGGCAGTACAAAAGCTTTTTAGCTTTATGGCATCCCATTCACTGATTTTTGACTTTACTTCCTTCACTTTTGGAGACATGTTCAGAAAGTCTTTGCTTACTCCCAAATGCTGAAGTGTTGGACCTACTTTGTCTTCTATCATTTGCAAGCTAGTTTAATTCCTAGCTCCTTGATCCATTTTGATTTGATTCTTGTGCAAGGAGAAA
>PVKS010046034.1:0-13508 GCA_004027875.1 Aplodontia rufa
AGGCTTGGCGATGGCAGGCAAAGGTTGTGAATGGGGGTGTGAGAATAGAGGGGGGTCTCCTGGCCTGGATCCCCCTCCCGGGGATTCCCCACCTGTGCCTAGGGCAGGGTGGGTGACGAGGCCTGTGTTCATCTGAGGGCTTCAGGAGCTGGTCTGGGTGTGGTCCTACTGCACCTGGCTTCTGTTGCAGAGAAGATGAGCCCTTTGCTGTCCTGAGGTACCCCCCCGCCCCCCCGGTGCTCCTGCTTCAGTACCAAACCATTGACCATCGACTGCTTTGTCCAGCAGGCCCACACTGCACCAGGCTCTCAGGGCCCAGGCACCCAGCTTGTGGCCTGTCCCAGGGTGGGGCTTGTTCTCCATCCCTGCCACTGGGTCCTGGTGGTGGCCTCTCACCCTCACCAGGAAGTTGTAGTCGCCTCTGGTGTCAGGGTCTCCATGACACCTGCCTGATCAGTGAGTCACCGAGAGGACGCACAGGTCTCCGAGGTGGCCTCACAGCTGTGTTTTCCTAGAGCCAAGGGAAGTGCAGGGCAGGGCAGATGCCGCAGTGACGGGCAGCCTGTGGCCCATGCTGACACCATTACAGGTTGAGCACCCAGGGTTTCAACCTGGGTTGAGGGCTCATCAGGGTCAGGCTGCCTGTCATGTACCCAAATGCCAGACTCCCAGGAGGAAAGTGGTTGTTAGTTAGGTCTCTGCGTGACCAGAATACATAGCGAAGACAACTTATAGGAGGAAGGGTTTATTTTGGGCCCCGGATCAGAAATTCAGTCCGAGGCGGGCCAACTCCATCACTTTGGGCTGGGTGGGGCTGAATACCATGGTGGAGCAGTGAGGGGGAAGCAGTTGGGGTGGGGGGTGTGCAGGGAAGCTGCCCCTCGAGGGCACCCTGTGCCCCCTCCAGCTTGCCCCACCTGCCTCCAGTCACCACCCAGTCTGCCCATTCCGACGGGGATGGGCTAATCAGGTTTCAGCTCAGAATTGGTGATCTCCCCCACTGTTCCTGCACTAACAGCTTTGGGGAGCCTCATGTCCAACCCGTAACGGGCTCACCACAAGCTGCGTGGCGCGTACTCACAGCCAAGGCTTCTGCCTTCTCCAGCGCCCCTTTGCTGGCTCCGCACCTGGCTCATGACATGGGCAGGGAGACCAAGGGTCCTGTTGCCCCCCAGTCATGGGGGGTTGCGTTGTGTCCCCAGGACCTGAGGGGGGCCCTTGTTTGAGAACTGGGTCTGTACAGCTGTCACCCAGTTCAGTGAGACCATCCTGGATTCGGGGCCCTAGTGGTAATGACCGTGGTCCTCATAAGAAGCGGGGAATTTGGGCTCAGACCCAAAGAAACATCCAGGGTAGAGGAGTGACACAGCCCCAAGCCGTGGGCCCTGGGTCCCCAGCTATGGGAGGTGGGGAGGGTCCTCCCTCCAGAACCTCCTGATGCTAAGCCACCAGCCTGCAGAGCGCTGTCCCCTGTGGGGTCTCAGGGTCCCCGCAGGCTGGACACCCGCTTTGCAGGACTGGTGCAGAGCCGCGCAGGGGATCGCACTCCCCGTGCTGTCCTCACTTCCAGCCTCCGGAGCCCTCTTTGGCCTGGAGCCTCGAGCTCAGCCTTCGGTGCCTCACTGCGGCGGGAATCAAGGCAGCGAGTGGCTGCTGGAGAGGAGGCTGTGTGGCACGCAGCCCCTCCTGGGACCTGGCTGAGTCAACACTTCCCCCAGACACGGCAATTATGTGCAACCCTGCGCGGCGTCTACGTCACCCGGCATGCTCAGCCCCCGCCAGGAGCCCTGGAGGAATAGACCGATTGCATGACATTGCGTGTGGCTTGGATCAGAAAAGCACAGCATAGGAGCATGGCCCTGGCGGCGCAGCGGAGGAGCAGTACTCAGTGCTCGGGAAGAGGCAGCGTGTTCGGAGGTGCAGGAACCAGCATCAGTGTCTTGGGTTCCCCTTCCTGTTTGACGTCTAAGCGTCAGTGTGTCTGGGGCCTTGGGAAGGTTGAGCACATGGGGCTTTGCCAGAAGATGCAGGCACAGGAGGGCGGACCACAGCACAGGTTTCTGAGCACAGTCTGCCCGTGGCCCTCTGGTCTTTCAGGTGGTCCTAGTCCAGAGTGGTCCAGAAGAGACGAGTGAGCCGCATTGATGGCCTTGGTTTTTAATGGGGCTCACCTATAATCCCAGCCACTCAGGAGGCTGAAGCAGGAGGATCGCAAGTTCAAGGCCAGCCTCAGCAACTTAGCGAGACCCTGTCTCAAATTAAAAAATGAAAAGGGCTGGGGATGTGGCTCAGTGGTTAAGCACTCTGGGTTCAATCCCCAGCACTCTAAAAATTTCTAATTAATAAAGAATAAAAATTGAATTAATAATGATATGCTATTTTTATTAACCTAATAGAGTTAAAACATCTCAATTTAGAATCAACATGAATTTTTTTAGCATAAGAATTATTAATGTGGCATCTTAACATTTGTTTCAGGTATAGGTTGAACATGTCCATACTGAAAATTCAGAATCCAAATGTTCTGCAGTCTGAACCGTCTTTTTTTTCCTTTTGAAGTGCTGGGGGTGGAACCAGGGCCTCTCGCGTGCTGAGCTGGTTCTGCTACTGAGCTGCACCCCCAGCCCCTGAAGCCAAAGCCTTTTGATCAGTAGTCTGGCGCTAAAGAAGCTCCAGATTTGGGTTCTGCGGACCATGATGCTCAGGTTGGTGAAACCTGTGTGCCCGTTCTAGATTCTGAAAAACTCTGAAATCTCCAACTCTCTGGTCCCAGCCTGTCGGATGAGGATGCTCAGCCGTGCTAGGGCTTTCAGATGTAGCCTGGGTTGGACGCTGGGGGCACCGCTCACGGAAGAGGAAGCATGCACAGGGCACACCCGTGGGGACGCTAGCAGGGCAGGTCAGGTGCTCACCAGCTGAGGCGCCAGGAGTGTCAGCAGGCACAGGAGCCCCAGCGTCTGTTGCTTTGGGTCACCGGGTTTGCCGCTTGGTTGTGGCAGCCCTAGGAAGCTTGTCCAGTACCCCATGCTCTGTGACTGAACCAGAGGCCTTCATTCTGTCTGGGTGTGGAGGCCCAGGGAGTGAGGTTCCTCATGCCCCTCCCTTGGTTGAAGTGACGGTCCTGCCAAAGCACTGTGGAGGGGGGCACTGGGGACCCAGTTGGGAACCTACTAGGCGAGTCTCCACCCCAGCCCTGCGGGTGTCTCCTCTGTACCCTGCTGTCTGGGCCCCTGGTGATGTGATGGCCATGTTGTGTGGCTTTGGTTTGGTCCAGTGGTTCCCAAGACCTGGGGGAGAGCTGGGGGGTCCCTGGCGGGGGGCCTGAGCCCCTTCTAAGGAATCGCTTTCCCAGCTACAGGTCTGGGGTGGCCTGGAGTTTGCATGTCCCCATTGCATTGGGTGATTTTCTGCACCGATGTTGAAATGACTTCCTGTTACGTTGGCTTGAACATCCTGTGAGCATTCGTCCCACTTATTTCTTTTTGCCTTTTTGGAAAAGTTTAAATGCCACATGTGGCTCACACTTGTGCCCGGCCTATTTCTGTGCATCCGAGGGATTCTGGTCTCTTCCTACGAGCTAGAGTGATGGAGGTTTGCGCAAGTGCAGAGGGCCGTCCCCTCTCATGGTTTTTCTTGAAGATGGTTGTGTTTGCCACCATCTGTGTCATGGGATGCTAACAAGGTCCCACACGCTGGGTGGCTTAGCCACCTGCTGCCCATGGTTGTGCAGGCTCTAAATCCAAGGTCTAGGCTCCAGCAGATCTTTTACCTGGCGAGGCCCCTTTGGCATGGATGGCGTCTTCTCCCTGTGTCCTCACGCAGTGGAAGCCGTCCGACAGCTGCCTGGGGCCCCCTCCATGAGGGCGCTGGCTCCATCATGGGCAGTCACCTCCCAGAGGCCCCCCGGCACTGTCACACTGGGGGCCAGGATTTCACAGTCACCTGCATCGGGCTTGTTACGTGGAACGATCAGTAGAAGCTTCGACGCTGTTGCCGAGTCGTCCATCTTGGTTTCTGCGGGACGGTAGCGGGGCGGAGGCGCCTGGGAATCTGCCTCTGAGCATCACGGAGCAGGAGCTCTGCCACGAGCTGTGGGTCCCTGTAGGGTTAGGGTGAGGGTCGGCTCCACAGCCAAGGCCACGTGCAGCCAGCTGCTCACATCACCCTGGGAAGTCCTGGTGTCCCCACACGGTCACGCTGCAGTTCATGGGGGTGGGCCCTGGGCACCGTGCCCAGCGTGTATGTGATGAGCTGATGTCTTCGGGGGCTGTGCGATGTTCGTCCTGCAGATGTGTTCAGGGCCTCCCCGGGTTCGAGGCTTCACTCCTGCTTGGGGACCTCATGCTTCATCCCACTCCTGTGTCCTTCCCCGTGTTCATGGAGTCGATTGTGCACAGGGATCTCAAGGGGTGACCTGCAGGTTGGTGGCAGCAGCACCTCCATGGACTTGGGCAGAATCCTGGGCACCTGAGCCCTAGGATCCAGAGTCCTGGGGTGGCAGCAGCGACCTGTGTCCCCAGATCTGCCAGGGAGCTCTGCCGGCCACTCCAGCCCGAGAGCAGCTGATGTAAGTCAAACGTGCCTGGATCCAACTGCCCTGGGACGCCTTCTCCAGCACAGGACCTCCCGTGGGCAGACTGCTCCAGAGCGACTTCAGATGTCCCCGTCATGGGACTCCTCGGTTAAAGGAGCGAAAGCTGTGGTTTTGTGGCCCATGAACTGCCATGGGGTCCTGGTTGGGGTGGGAGGAAGCAGCTATGACCGTATTCCCGGATCCCCAAGCGATGGGAGAGGTGCTCTAGAGCTCTCCCAGCTCCACGGCCTTCATTCCTGAAGGAGGGGTTTGACACGTGCATGATTCTGAGGGTTCAACCTGGGCAGCTGTGGAGGTGGGCAGAGAAGCCACATGTGGCCAAAGCAACAGGCTTAGCCAAGATGGGAGCTTCTCCGCTTGTATGTGAAAGCTCACCGAGGTACCTCAGGCCAACACACCTTCCATTTCATTGGCCCCTCCCATACGCAACTTCCCTTCCTTTATGAACCAAGATGGCTGCTCCAGCTCTAGCCATTGCATGCACATTCCGGCAAGTAACTCATTGAATCACCTCCATTTATCTCTCCTTGGCAAAAAGTTAGTTACATAGCTGTAAGGAAGTCTGGCAGATTTCTTTATCGTCGTTCCTTAGGCACCCAGCCTGAAGTTGAACATTTCTTATTGTGGAAATCAAAGGACGGTGCACAGACTCTGTGAAAGCTGTTTCAGTGCTGGGGATGGAGCCCAGGGCCTCACCCATGCTAGGCAAGCGCTCTGCCGGCGAGCTGCGTGCCCAGCCGGAGGGGTTTAACTGGCAGCACGCAGGCAGTCGTGAGGGTCGGCCGTGCCTTCTGGGAGCTCAGCTGGCTGGCTTGAATGCCGAGCCAGGCTGCTCTGAGGCCAGGGTTGTAACCGGCTTGTCCTCTGCTCTCCTCTGCAGTCTCCAACCTGTCCCAGTACTTCAGCCCCGCCTCGGTGGCCAGCAGCCCGGCGCGAGCTCTGCTTCTGGTCGGTGTGGTCCTGCTGGCCTACTGGCTCCTGTCCCTGACCCTGGGCTTCACCTTCAGCGTCCTGCACCTGGTGTTCGGCCGCTTCTTCTGGGTGGTGCGGGTCGCCCTCTTCTCCATGTCGTGCGTGTACATCCTGCACAAGTACGAGGGCCAGCCTGAGAACGCCGTCCTGCCGCTGTGCTTCGTGGTGGCCGTGTACTTCATGACCGGGCCCATGGGCTTCTACTGGCGCAGCAGCAGCCCGGGCAGCGCGGGCGCCCCCGGCAGCCCCAACGTGGAGGAGAAGCTGGAGCACCTGGAGAGCCAAGTCAGACTGCTCAACATCCGGCTCAACCGGGTGCTGGAGAGCCTGGACCGCTCCAAGGACAAGTGAAGGTCGGCCGGCTGGGATCGCTCACACCAGCGCACGCACTCCCGAAGCAGCAGAGGAGGGAAGGCCAAGCAGGCCAAGGCCCAGCGCTCTTAATAAACACCGTCGAGAGGAATGCGGTGCTTGGTGAGGGTGTTTCCAGCCGGTGTCAGCCCTAGGACCTGTTCCGAGAGGGACAAAAGACCATCTGTGTAGAGCCACACAGTGGTGTTAGTAGAGAAAATATTTTTTAAACAAAGGATATAACCATATTAGCTGTACAGTAAGAGAAGTTTATCTGTGCATAGAACATAAAATTGATTTTTTTCAAGCATTTAAATACACCTTTTGTAAGGTTTTTACATAAAGGCAGATTGAGTCGCATTTCTTAGGACCTTACGCTGAAGGGAGGACGTGCTCAGTTGACATTTTTGCAAAGTTTAAACACCAGTGTCTCCGCAGCATCCTGAGTGGTGGGTGAGGTTTTTGTGCTGTCTTCAGATTCCAGGTGAGCTTGTTGCGTGTTCCCGATGGTTGACGTGGGCTTGGTGGACGAGCCTTGTCGCTCCTAAACGTGGCCAGAGCCCAAGGCCAGAGCTCAAGCTCTCTTGGATCCTAGGGACCCCCACCAGCCCCCAGCCGTTGCATTTCTAAATGAAGAAATCGTTCTCCTTAGGAGTCCTGAGCTCTTTCTTCCCCTGTGTGGTTGGATATGCTTTAACCTCAGCATTTCTGGAAGGAACAGGGCAGGATGGGGCTGAGAACCGCGAGCTGCCTGGCTTAGGCTCACAGGCCACTTGGGAGTGGGGCTGTGTGCCCGTGAGGGCTTGGGTAGGAAGGCTGTCCCTGGAGGGTGTCTTGTTTGTCACTGTCATCTTGTTCAGTTGACACAGGACCTTAGGAGGAAAGTGAGCGGCCACAGCTAGTGACACCTTCAAGTTTACTGCCGCTAATCCACATTCTCAGGAAAAACAAGCCTGGCAGAGTAATCCTTCCTGGAATTTCTACAATGCCTGTGTGAGGTGCACTCTCTGCAGAATCCACTGTGTCCTCGTGACTTCAGGAGGTCTCTGGGGACAGAGTTGAGTACTGTGGGGCAGGCTGTGGGGGTCCTGGGCGAGATGTGGGGTAGGAGCCAGGACCCCGTTGGGAACGGGAGGGCAGGAGGACTTCTGTAGGATGAGGCCGTGACAGCGGTGGGGTCAGGACTGCATCTCGTGCTCCCTGGGCCCCAGCCCTGTATGCAGATTGGTGGAGCCGCCTGTCAGATCTGGTAGCCGAGGCCCCCAGCCCTCCAGGAGTCAGGCTGGAGCCCCCTTAGCCCCCCAGCCCTCCAGGAGTCAGGCTGGAGCCCCCTTAACCCCCCAGCCCCCCAGGAATCGGTCTGGAGCCCCAGCTTTCCGCCAGCTCCTGCCGCAGTGTGGCGGTGGTGGTTGATCTCCGTTTGCAGCTGGACAGCAGATGTTTTGGAGATGTGACGCAGTTTCTGTCACCAGACCTAGGCTTTCCAGCTTTGGGTTCGCTTCCTGGAACCCGTACCAGGTCTCCAGTATCTGCTCGGGCAAATCCTTACCCATTGGCGTTTGAAACACGTGACTTCTGAATTGAAGCCGTCGTATCTGTCATTTCGATGCTGTAGACGAATCTTTCAGACCCGGTGTAACTTCAGCCCGGGAGGCATCGTTGCCCTTTTCTTGTGTGCACCTGGCTATGCTGGTTGTGATAACAAAATGTTGCTTTGGGGACACTGGGTTCTGCGCACCAAGCTGGTGATTCCTGCCCTGCTGTGCCTCCTTGTGCCTGAGGTCATCAGGAGATGCCCAGGCCTGAGGATGCAAACTGCCCCTGGCCTGGGTGTGATAGCCACTCCGCCCTCTGCCTGCCCTCCTGCCGGAACCCTGAGGGGCACCGGTGCTGCGGAGCTCCGGGTCATCTTTCTAACTTCCGGTCAGTCGACAAACACGCGCATCTGGGTGCTGGTGGATCGAGCCCACGAACATCAGCTGCATTCGCTGTAGAAAATGCCATTTTATCCGATTTGTCCTAGTGTGGGCTCTGAAGCTGATTTTATAGTTTATGTATTCAAGTAAAAGATGCCTTCATTTTTAATGAAAAAAATGTCATCAAGTAGTATCATTCAGGGTAGAATATTACTTGAAATTCTGATAGAAACTCCCAGATGCTAGATTTAAAAGTTTCTTTTTTTCTCCTTGATGTTGGGATGGAATCCAGGGCCTTGCAGATCCTATGCAAGTGCTTTTCCACTGAACCAAACCCCCAGCCCGTTTGAAAATTTTTGAATGATTTTTAACATGAATTTTACTTTGCTTGGGTGTATTCCTTTTTTCCTTTCTTTCTCTCCTTTTCTTTGGGGGTGGGGGTACTGGGAATTAAACCCAGGATTGTTCTACCACTGAGCTATAGTCCCAGCCCTTTTTTTTTCCTTCCCTTTTGAGACAGGACTTTTGCTAAGTTGCCGAGGCTGGCCTCAAACTTGCAACCCTCCTGCCTCAGCCTCCCAAGTGGCTGAGATTAAAGGCATATATTCTTAACCTGAAATGCTTAGGGTTCCCCCCACTTTCTCCATTCTGTGGAAGCTTGTAGGGCCTTCCCCTACCATCTCTTTCTTTGTTTTCTTTTGTATGTGGAAAAATGTATTTTTGTACCATAGCTCATAACTTGAAACCTTTTTTATATCTTCAGGCCTGCAGAATATGTCAGCGCAACGCTTCACTGAATGTGATATAAAACATTTTGATGACAAATCCTGTGGATCTTTCATAATTAAGGCTCAGATTTTTAAATATCTTGAAGTTAATCAGTGTTAATTTCCAGTGCTTCAGCATCACATAAATATTCGCTTTACCAGGAACAGAAGGGTCTAGGAAAGAAGGACCAGCCGTCTCGGAAGTGCCGGGCTGGTGCGGTTGTGCTGGGGTGGGTGTTCAGCCGTCTTCTTGCAAGGGAAGATGCGCGTGGCCGGAAGCCTTGCATTAACCATGCTTCCCTGCAGCAGTCAGCCTCGCTCTGTCCCCGGTCTTTTCTGGCATCAGAGTGTGGCCACAGGACACCTCGAACTGGCCTTGTGAATTGTGTCAGGGCTTCATTCACGTAGATGCCGAGCCACCACTGGGAAGTTTCTCCCCATTAGGCCACACAGGTCCTGAGCTCGGAGGTGGGAGACTGGGACAGGCCCTTGGACGGGCGGAAAGTGACCAGAGTACCGAGAACATGCAGGTTGGGTCCGAGGCAGGGAGAATTATGGTGCAGCTTCTGTAGGGACGGTGACAGCACCTGTGGTCACTTGTTGGTCTTTGGATTTGACAGGGCTGAAGAGGGGTTAAGAATGACACGCAGACACAGGGATTCTGGGAGTCCTGAAATGCTTCATTTCTGCAATCCTTGCTAGTTTTTTGCCCCCCCCCCAACCTGGGATTTAGCCCAGGGGCACTTTACCGCTAAGCTACATTCCCAGCGCTTTTGTTTTTTACTTTGAGACAGGGTTTCACTAAGTTGCTTAGGGCCTCCCTAAATGGTTGAGGCCGACCCTGGTCCTCCTGTCTCAGCCTCCCACACCACTGGATTATAGGCGTGTGCCAGGCTTCTTGCTAGTTCTCAAGATGCCTTGGTGAGTGACATCTGGCCACCAGGTTAGGCGCTCATGGATTCTCCCTGATGGGTTTTGAGTCTGCTGAACAAAAAGCCAGCTTTCGCCGTCCATCTCGCATTAGAGGAATTCCTGAGGCTCCTGAGTGTCCATCGCCCCTTCCCAACCTTTTTTTGTCCGGTGCCGGGAACTGAACCCAGGGGCTAAGCTCCTGCTCTACCTTGGAGCTTCACCGCCAGCCCATGACCTTGCGTTTTTAAAACCTGTGTCACCCTCCTGCAGAATTCTTATTTATGGCTCTGAGCGCGTGAGCCTGTTGCTCCTCGCGGGTGAAGCAGAACTGTATGTTTTTCTCAGGACCCTTAGAGCTCACGAGGACCCTTCAGCGTGAAGCAGGCTGTGGTGCACAGGGCCCTGAGCACACCCAACTCCTGTGCGTGTGCTCGGCCAGGGTTCCTCCATAGGTGGGACGCACACCAGACCACAAAACCACAGCGCGAAAAGCTCCCTTGCGTCGTCTGCTGAAACCTGAGGCGGCTGGCGGTGTCACCGACCATGTGTCCCAACACGTTTCTGCAGTTCGTGAGGTTTTGTAGTGTCGGCTAAACCTGCACGCGTGTCGTGTCTCTGTGTACCGTGTGACGTGGTCACATCCTGAGGACCCTTCCCTGCTCTTACCTGGAAGTCCTGTGCCTGCCGTGGGCATCACCACAGTGTGTTCCTGCTTCATGTGTCTGCTTGTGTGTTTTCTGCGGCATCCCCTTGGACACGGTATAAAGCCATTTGATTTGAGTGGAGTGGGGGGGTGCGTACATTCTAGTTCCGTGAGCCTTGGGAAATGGATTCTGCAGCTATATAGACATAAATGTATCAGGCTTATTTTTTTTAAATTTTTTTATTTTTTTGCAAAGTGATCTATACATTCCTCTTATTTATTAAATCACTGGCTTTGGTGTTATGTAGAGGTATTTGTAGATCGATTTCAGAACAGAATTAAAATATTGTGAAAATTATAGCTTAATAAATGTTTATTGTAATTTGTTGTACGGACTTTTAATTTTTTTTTTTTTTTTGTACTGGGTTAAACCCAGGGGAGCTCTACCGCTGAGCGACACCCCCAGCCCTTTTTATTTTGAGACAGGGTCTCCCTAAGTTGCTGAGGGCCTCACTAGGTTGCTGAGGCTGGCCTTGAACTTGTGATCCTCCTGCCTCAGCCTCTGAACTTACAGTCTCTGCCACTGTACCTAGCTTGAGCTTCTTAAATGTTTTTTATCACTTCATCCAAGCATTTGTGGGGTTCCTCCAATTTAAATGTGTTAACCATGATTCTATGGTTTTATTTTCCCATTTGAGAGAGTCACAAAACCTTGAATTTAAGTGTTTGGAGATCATGTTGCTAGATGAAACAGAAGACTTAAATTTGAATTTCAGGTAAACCACCAATGCCTTTTTGGTATAAAGATTGTGTGTCTTGTAGACCGAGTGAGATGTCCTTAAACTTACACTAAGAAGGTGTTGGTGGATCTGACACTCAAACTTCGGCAGGTGTCCTGCGTTTTGCCTGTTAGAAGGGCAGCCCTCGCGAGGTCCCACAGCTGATGTCCTGCCCACCTCCCCAGCCTGAACCAGGGTGCTCTTGTGCTCTAAGACTCATTTCCTTAGCATAGCAAACATTTACAGAGGTCACGTGGGGCAGTGGGGCAGCCCCTTGCAGGGAGGTGTGCAGAGGTGGCCAGCTGCAGCCCTTGGCAGGGCACGGTCCCTAAGCAAATCAAATGCCTGCCATTCAGTCATTTTTAACCTGCACTAAAAAGAGGGGACAGGAGTGAGTGGGGGCTGGGAGGAACTCTAGATCTCTCAGGGCCCAAGTTGGGAAGGGCCAGAGCCCTGCCCAGCCCCTTTGTGCCCATTTCTGGTCAAATCTCCCTACGCTGTTGGGTTTTGTCTTTTTTTTTCTTAGAAGGAGGGGCTGGAGTGGTGGCTCCGGGGGTTACCACATCTGCTTTGCATGCAGGAGGACGTGAGGTCAAATCCCAGCACCACACAACCAAGTGTTGGACCAACAAAGGCCACAGGATGCTTTCTCTCTCTCACTGTCCCTCTCTTTTTCTTAAAAAATAAAAATAAATAAAAATAAAAGTGCCTGCTCGGGGCTGGAGTGGTGCTCAGTGGTCTGTGCTCTTGCCTGGCATGCACAAGGACCCAAGTTCAAACCCCAGCACCGCACACACAACCGAATCAGAGAAACAAAGGCCAGACGAAATAATAAAGTAGATAGAATCTCACTTTTTCCCTCTCTTTAAAAAATATGTGACCATAGGTTGGAGCGGTGGCTCAGAGGTTACAGTACTTGCCTAGCATGCACCAGGACATGGGTTCAAACCCCAGCACCACGTACACAACAAAGTGTCAGAGCAACAAAAGACACATGAAAAACAATAAAATTGATGTTCTCACTGTCTGGCTCTCTAAAAAAAATAATAATTTTGAAGGCTGGGGATGTGGCTCAGTGGTAAAGTGCCCTTGGGTTCAATCCCCAGCACCAAACTAAGGGAATGGAATAACCACTGGGAAATTTGAATATGCGCTGTGGTTTGCCCTGTTTCTTTTCTTAAGAGAAGGACAGTGTGTGTGAGAGAGAGAATCAATTTTTGAATTTTTCACATGGCTCTCGTTGCTCTGACACTTAGTTGTGTACGTGGTCCTGGGGTTCGAACCCGCGCACTTGCGCATGCCAGGCAAGCACCGCAACCATTGAGCCACCGCTCCAGCCCCGGTTTGCTCTGTTTCTGTCGGATGCTGGACTAGATACACAGGACGTGGACAGGGCCGCAAGTCAGCTCCAACGTCAGTCCCTCGGGTCCAGGAATGGAAGCTGGGTGACAGCAGTTGGATCCTCCACTTACCGGGTGGCCCTCAAGGAGGGAGGAGCGCGGTGGGTCACAGGTCCTTCATGCACACTTTGGGAAACAACCCTTGAAGGCCCTAGTGGCAGAACTTGTTCTCACAGTCCAGACCGTCTTAGTGTCAGCCTGGGATCATCTGTGACAGCAAGGGTCAAGCTTCCTCCCAGGGCCAGCCAGTTCCGGCTTAGCCTCCACTGTGGTTTCAGGAGCACAGGTTGGCATGGAAGGATCCTGAGAGGGCAGCAGCGATTCTCCTAACCCAGGGGCCTCTGCTGCCTCAGCTCCACCTGCCTGGGCTTGTTGAAGTTGCACAAAGCTGCTAAGGAGGGGATTAACTGCAGCACCAGAGAAACCCCGCTCAGGCTGAGAATCAGGGCCCAAGGTCAAGGGCTGGTCCTCAGGGAACCTGGGCTCCAGCCCCTTTCATGCCCTGTAGTGGCTCCCTCCCCAGAAGGCGTGGCTTTCGAGGTTTCCTTTTGAACTTGCGGCCCTAACAAGCAACCGAGTCTTTTCTGTGCTGCTGAGGGGCCACCGGCAGTCATGAGAAATAGTATTTGTTGTTTCACAGTTTATCCCCCACCAAAAAAAAAATCCTTTATAAGAGAGGGACAGTGAGAGAGAGAAAGAATCGATTTCATTTAGTTTTTCATGTGGCTTTCGTTGCTCAGATACTTTGTTGTGTGCTTGGTGCTGGGCTTTGAACCCGTGTCCTTGTGCACGCCAGGTGACCACTGAGCCACTGCTCCAGGCCGGTATCATACTTTTAAACACATACATTTGTCATTCTTAGTTAAACCGATCTCCAGGTGGGCTTGGCAAATAGGAACTTGTGTGGGTGGGGGTACTGGGGATTGAACCCAGAGGCTCTCTACCACTGAGCTACATCCCCAGCCCTTTTTGTTTTGAGACAGGTTCTCACTAAGTTGCCCGCGTAGGATTTGAACTTTTGATCCACCTGCCTCAGCCTCCTGACTTATTGGGATCACAGGTGTGCGCCACCATGCCTGGTGGAAAATAGAAACTTAAAATTAATGTTTCCAAGACATTTGGGAGACCCTTCGTTTGGATTGATCCTTCTTTCTGGACATTTTTTTTTTTTTTT
>PVKS010046035.1:0-13501 GCA_004027875.1 Aplodontia rufa
TACACTAGATACCCATTTAACACATGAGTTCTTATGGGGGAAACTGCAATAGATGAAACCCACAGTAGCTTATCTATGCGTTAGCATTACCCCTGGTTATCAAAGTTTATACACATTGATTGCTACAGTTTTGACAATGTTTCCCCCTCATCTGTATCCTGTATCGCAATATACTTCAAATAAAGGTGGAAAAAAAAAAGTTAAGAAATAGGCAATATAAAAAGATGCAAAATGGAATATCAAAAATTCAAAATGTGGGAAACAAAGGAACACAAATGTAGAGTTTTTATTAGCATATTTTCTCTTATCTTTATGATCATGTTAAGTTGCTGTCATTTCAGAAGTGCTTGTTATGGGGCTGGAGTGGTGGCTTAATGTTTGGAGCACTTGTCTGGCATGCACAGGACCTGGGTTCAAATCCCAGCACCACACCACATACACAACTAAGTGTTGAAGAAACAAAGACCAGAT
The DNA here is from genome assembly GCA_004027875.1 of Aplodontia rufa. Lineage (NCBI taxonomy): Eukaryota > Metazoa > Chordata > Mammalia > Rodentia > Aplodontiidae > Aplodontia > Aplodontia rufa. The sequence goes on from PVKS010046035.1 coordinate 472, forward strand.
GAAAAAAATAAATAAAATTGATTCTCTTTTTCTCCCTCCCCAGCATCTTTAAAAGAAAAAAAAAAAGAAAAGAAAAGAAAAAAAGGAGCTTGTTATGATAAAAATGTGTTTTTGTAATTATGATAATCACAAAACAAAAATAATAAGCCAGGAATCAAAACATGCTACTAGAGTAAAGTCACCATGAAAAAAGCCTGTAGGAGAGGGAGGAAAAAAAGAAAGTAACTAAAATGAAACTAAAAAGCTTTTGTAAATTCACAATAGTAAGATTTTTTTACCTATCAATAATTACCTTTAATATAAATGGATTAAATTCTCCAATGAAAGGAGAGAGTGATGGAATGGAGAAGGGGGAACTTGACTCAGGACCAGCAGTGACTTTGGCTTGTGTGGCAGAAAAGAATTTCAGAGTCAGGCACAGTGGCACACTCATGTAATCCCAGTGACTTACAGGGCTGAGGAAGGAGGATCCCAAGCTCAAACCAGTCTCAGCAACTTAGTGAGGCCTTAAGCAATTTAGCAGGACCTTGTCTAAAAACATAAAATAAAAAATGGGTTAGGGATGAGTCTCCATGCTTAAGTGCTCCTGGGTTCAATCCCCAGTACCAAAAAATTAAAAAATAAATCAGCACACATCAGTCAGAGGTTTATTTAGGGAAATACATATACATTTAGGGAGAATGACTGCAATCTCAAGGGAGAAATGCCTTTGGGATAAAGCAAGGTTTGCAAGGGAGAATTCAGGCCATCTCAAGAATGAGAGATACACTTTTAGGGCTCCTTCTTTTAAAGGTAACTTGGTGAGGGGTAGGTATGGGAAGGTACGTAGGAATTACATCAGCCTGGCCATCTGAAGACAGTCAATAGTAGTATGGTCAGTCTCCACATCCTTATGATGATGGTCTTCACTATTTGACCAACAGTTAGGTCTGGAAATTCCCTTATAGACTTCTCAAAATAGCATATCTCTTATTTATTAGGGAGAGTTAATTAATAGTGAACAAGTAGATTTACAGATTTTCCAGGAATTTTGGAATAACTGACCTGGGAGACAGACTGATTCAGGGAGTGACAAGCCCAGAAAAGTATGAGGAATTTCTGGATTAAAATCTTATTTCTGGGGCTGGAGCAGTGGCTCAGCAGTTGCATAACTCACCTGGCAAGTAGAGGACGCAGTTTCAATCCCCAGCACCATGTACACAACAAAGTGTCAGAGCAACGAAAGCCACATGAAAAACTAAATAAAATCGATTCTCTCTCTTAAGAAAGGCATCTTATTTCTTTGTCTTCACTTAATGTGTCCTTTCTATATCTTGTTCCTTCAATCTTGCCTAAAGAATAAAAATTACATAAGGAAAGGAATATGGTGGCAGAGTTGCACCTTCTGTTTTAGGCTCCTAAACTCTGTTCCCATAAAAGGGGCTCCCACAGCTCCAGAAAATGAGTGTTCCCTTGAACATCACTGTAACTCAGTCCTGGTCATATAGAGGCACACAGAGACACCTGGAAACAGAGTAATTCTGGGACTAGCTCCAGGCAAATTGGAAGAGGTTTCCAGCTCCTTCAAGGGCTGCTGCCAATGGCAGGATGCCACCAGAGCAATGTCTTTCAGCAAGGAGTAGAACAGAATGCTGATTTACCTAGTGAAAACCTTTCATACAGAAAATCTCAAATTCAATGAAGTGCCCTGTCCTTACCCTAATTCACTGTTAGCCCTCAAAATCAATACAAACACTGATATCAATACACCGTGTCTCAGCAGAACTCAAGGGGAAGGAGTGGCAGCCATTTTGCCTCTGTGGAATGAATAGAGGCTTCTAGGACTTCCCCCACAAACTCCCACAGGAGCCTACTGGGACCCAAAAGCTCTCTCCAGTGGAGCACAAGTCTTGGTCTGTCCCCAAGGTTTTTATTAAAAACAAATACAAAAACAAAAACAAAAACAAAAAAAATCTGAAAGAATTGGAGCGAGAGAAGGAAGGATTCTCTAACCTTCCCCCTGCTGCCTCCCCAATCAGGGATCAGAGAAGTGGTGAAAATCAGCTTGAACAGGGTAACATAGGTCAAAATCCTAGGAAATTTTTGGATGAACTTCAACAATGACCTCTGCAATCACATTTGAACCTGCCACTGAAAGGTCCTTTCACCAAAAACACAGCTCAAGAACAAAAATAAGAAAAAAGATTCTGAACTTTGACTTCTCATTTGGTTTTGTGTTGCTTGGGTCTCAACTTAGTTGTATCTTTTTTTTTTTTTTCCGATAAACATGGTCTTACAATTACAGTTGTGTTTGTATGAGCTCTGGCAGAACTAAAATGTCCATGGACATATTTACCCATAAATTCTTTTCTGTTTCCAACCTCTTCTCTACTTTACTATAACTCCTCTCCCATTCCAAATTCTTTCTTGATTGTAAAGAACTATATACCTCCATGCCCAACCTGTTGAGGTCTGAACTTCTTACCACCACAATCCATGTTTGTGCTGTTTAGCCTCCTAGTAACATGATTCTCCACTATCCCCTTCTACATCCACTTTGAAAAAAAACCTAACTCTACCCCCCCTTTCTCTCTCCCCTCCTCCTCCAGAGGGACAGTGAGAGAAAGAAAAAGAGAGAGAATAGTTTTTAATTTGGCTTTTGTTGCTCTCACACTTCATTGTGTATGTGTTGCCGGGGTTCAAACCTGTGTCCTCACACCTGTTAGGCAAGCATCGTAACCACTGAACCATTGATTCAGCCCCTCTCTCTCTCATTTTTATCTCCTTTTCTTACTATCCTACATCATCTCTATTTTCTCTCTGCTCTTGTTTCTCATTTGAAAGTTCTTTTCTACCCTCCTATGATAATTCCTATTCTCATAGCTGTGTATAAGCTCACCACCAATTAGTCTTAATCAATTTACATAACTTGTGTCACCAACATTAATACTGTAAAACTTTTCTGCTCTGATGGCCATTCTTGATATAGGTTATTTTCTTTTAAGTCACCTATAGACCAACAGTGCAGTAAGGTTAATGCTGGATATAGGTGCTAATCCCTACAAGTCCTCTCTTAAGAGAGAATTACCATTATAATGGCTATATAAGGAGCAAAGCAAGCTGTTTTATGCTGTTATGGTATGCATTGAATGTTCACACTGATTCCATTTCATTATCTAGCGAGAAACTGAAAATAGTAAAGGTCAATAAAATTTCACAGTTTGGGATGCCTGCTGGTGAACTTAACTATCCTCACAGAACCCCAGCCCTAGTAAGGGAGAGGACAAAAACCCTCAACCCATCAACAAGATTCCACAGGGGAACAACTGGAGAGGAGTCTCAGGACCCACTCCCCAGAACAAAGCCATATTACACATTCAATGAAAAACAGCAGAACAAACTATTTAATCATACACAAAGGCTCAAACACAAAATAAGGAGAAAAAGAATTTCCTTTACGGTCCTAGAAGACATTCTTCAAAAATGATGAATCAGGCTAGAAAATCTTTGTTTCAAACCCACAACTTTCCAACCATGGAGTCCAAGGATATAGAGAAGGATAAAAACCTATGGAAAACTATCAGCATTCTGATTACTAAAACAATCAAAGAAGGGGGCAAAAGATGGAAGACTGCACAGAACTTGCACCTGAGTACTCTCCTTGACCTGAAAAGAACGCCAGGAAAGCTACCTTCCTGCAAGGTGCATGGATTAGAAAAGATTCACTTAACACAGCACAGGAAAGTGGGAGATCAGTGACTCAGAGACTTGGGTTTAGCAAGTGTAAAAGAGAAACAAATTCAGACCCAGTCAGTCACCAAGGACCACCCTCACCCCTCAATCAATACACCAGTGGAAGAGATGCTGATCAACTCAGTCTAGTCCATTTGGCCACACAGAGACTGACTACAGGTAGAAAAGCTATATTGAGCTTGAATTGACACAGATTAAAGGTGAAGGTGAAAGGTTGGCAAAAAACCTACAAGGCTTATGGCCCAAGAAAGCAAGCCAGTGTTGTGATACTTATATCCAACAAACTTAATTTTGACCAAAAATTAGTCAGAAGTGATAAAGAAGGTCACTACATCTTAGTAAAAGGAACACTATATCAAGAACATATAACAATAGCTAACATGGATTTCCCCAATTACAACACTTCCAAATATGTAGAAAAAGTACTCAAGGACATCAAAGCACTTATCAACTCCAACACCATAATACTGGGGGACTTTAATACACCACCATCGTAGACAGATGATCAAAGCAAAAAATCAGTAAAGATACCTCTAACCTAAACAACTCTATCAAACAATTGGACCTAACAGACATTTACAGAACATTCCATCCCAAATCAGGTGATTTCTTCTCAGCAGCACATGGATCCTTCTCCAACATAGATCATATCCTAGTCCACAAAGGAAATCTTAGAAAATAAAAAAAAAGTTGATATAATCCCATGTATCCTGTCAGACCACAATGGTATGAACTTAGCAATTAACAGCAAGAAAAACAAGAGAGTACATAAATCCTTGAAGATTGAACAATAAATACCCTCTTAAACGAGGAACAGATCAATGATGAAATGAGAACAGAAATCAAGAAATTCTTAGAAATGAATGAGAATGATGACACAATATATCAAATTCTCTGGAACACTATGAAAGCATTTTTAAGAGGTACACTTATAGCACTGAATGCCTTCCTCAAAAAATCAGGAGAGAGAACAAATAAATAAAATTATGCACCAACTTTAATCTCTAGAAACAGAGCAACACTCCAACCCAAAACCCAACAGAAGCCAGGAAATAACCAAGATCAGAACTGAAATAAATGAAATTGAGAACAACAACAAAAAAATACAAAGAATCAACAAAACAAAGAGTTGGTTCTTTGAAAAATTAAATAAAATTGACAGACCCCTAGCCAACCTCACCAAAAGGAAGAATGAACTGAAGCAAATAAACAAAATCAAAGATGAAAACGGTGACATCATCACTAACTCAAGTGAAATGCAATACAGAGGATTATCAGAACTTATTTTGAAAAACTGTACTCTTCCAAGTTTGATAATCTGGAAGATATGGACAAATACCTAGCCACATACAACATTCCCAAATTAACTCAGGAAGACATTGAAGACATTGAAAATCTAAAAAGACCAATTCCAGATAGTGAAATTGAAACAGCAATCAAAGGCCTTCCAAAAAAGAAAAGCCCAAGATATGATGAATTCTCAGCAGAGTTCAACCAGACCTTTACAGAAGAATTAACACTTCTCCTTAGTAAGCTATTCCATGAAACTGAAATGGATGCAACCCTCCCAAACACTTTTTATGAGACAACATAACCCTGACACCAAAAACAATAAATGATACATCAAGAAAAGAATAGACTATAGACTAATTTCTCTAATGAACACTGATGTAAAATCCTAAATAAAATTCTAGCAAACCTCAAGCAAAAACACATCAAAAAGAAAATATATCACAATCAAGTGGGCTACATTCCAGGAATGCAGGACTGGTTCAACATATGCAAATCAATAAATGAATTCATCACTGAAACAGAATTAAAGACAAAAACATATGATCATCTCAATTGATGCAGAAAAGTTCTTTGATAAAAGTCAACACTCATTTATGCTCAAAACTCTGGAGAAGATGGGGATCAAAGGAACATACTTTAATTTTGTAAGAGCCATTTATGACAAACCCATAGCCAACATTAAACTTAATGGAGAAAGACTGAAAGCATTCCCACTTGTATCCCTGTGTACAAGACAAGGCTGTCCACCCTCACCACTCTTATTCAATACAGTCCTTGAAACCCCAGCCAGGACTATCAAACAAGAGAAGAAAGTCAAAGAAATTTAAATAGGAAAAGAGGAAGTCAAGCTATCTCTATTTTCTGATGACATGATCCTATATCTAGAATACCTTAAATTTTCTGCCAAAGACTACTAGAGCTTATAAATGTATTTAGCAAAGTGGTTGGTTACAAGATCAACACTCATAAATCAATAGCTTTCCTGTACTCCAGCAGCAATTCTGCAGCCTCTGGACTAGAAGTTATATTTATTGAAATAAGGATAAGTCATGTAAGGTTGGAATAAATAAATAAATAAATTATCCACTGGATTCAGGAAAATATATTAAACCTAGTTGAATCTAATTGAACTCATTGAACCCAAATAGATCTTTTGAGTATAAAATGGCAACTATTAACCATTAATAGTTATTAATTTTATTTTTAAAAAATAAAATGAAAACCATATGGTCATCTCAATGCATGTCGAAAAGTATTTGAAAGAATTCAACAATCATTCATGACAGAAACTTTCAGTACCCTAAGAGTGGAAAGGAAGAGGGAGGAGCCAAGATGGCGATCTGAAGAGAGAGGGCTTCCCCAGTGGCTCCTAGACTAGACGGGAAATCCCCAGTTCTTCTTCAGTATTTTGAGGTGTGTTTGAGGTGCTAGCATCTTGAAACCCCAGTCCTTTCCGCCCGGGTGTGGGGGAGGAGTCTAGCATCCTGTGAACACATCTCCATGGAGAAGCTTCCATGCTTTAAAGATAGCGCAATTGCAAATTCACACCTCACACTTACACTCAGTCTGGCGGCAAGATCAGTGTCTGGAAGCTGCCCAGACAAGCCTAGTGGAGCAGGCTACAGCGGGAGTAGTGGCAGCAGAGTGTGAGCCCAGCAGCCTCCATCTTTAATACCCTAGGAGGCTTCGACTCTACGGACCCAGGTGGCTCTCTCTGGGACTGCAAAACAGGCTTAGTGGAGCAGGCTGCCCAGTGGCAGCTGCAGCGTGAGAGCCAACCAGCTTCCATCTTTTTTTTTTTTTTTTTTTTCAGGGCTGACGACCAAACTCGGGGCCTTGCACATGCTAGGCAATAACTCTGCCACTGAGCTAAATCCCCAACCCTCAGCCTCCATCTTTAATGCCCTAGGAGGCTTCCAATCTCCGCATGGGCCCGCTCTCTCTGGGACTGCAAAACAGGCTCTGAAAACTGCAACTGGAGTTGACCACAGACCACAGGCTGATCCAGGGAGAGAAAGCCTGGAACAGGTCCTGTCTCTACTTTGCATAGGGTGGGTTTGGGTTTGTGGAATAAAGGGGAGCATTACTCAGCCCTACCCACCCCCACCCCGGCCAGACAGATTACATTACAAGTTAAAGGCGCTGAATCTTCTGCCACAGCACAAAAATCACAGGAGTCAGTTGCGGCAACCACCATCTGAGGGAGCATTGAAAGCATCTCATAAGACTTCTGACTCAGATCCCCTGAAAGTCCTAACTGAGAGACTCTGCCTCTGATACCCATACAGACAGTGAACCTCTCCTTCTAAAGGGATCAGAGACACTCTTACTGACTATAGTTCCAAGTTTTTATTATTAAGAATTTTTTATTTTTCACCCCTCTTTTTTGTATATACATGAATATTTTTTTCTTTTATTCTTTGTTTCTCTCCTGTTCTTGATGTGTATTAGTGAGATAATAGGAAAACTTTGTTGGTTCAAGGTTATATAAAACTACTAGTTGTTTATTATTTCCTTGTTCTTTTAATTTCTGGGGAGGGGGTTCATGTCCCCCCATTTTTTTCTCTCTTTTCTTTTAAATAATTTTTGTTTTGTTTGTCTGTTTTTATGTTTCTTTCTTGTTTTCTTCCTTTCTCTCTATTGTCTCTCTTATTCCTTCTTGTTTATCCTGTCTGTCCTTGACCTCCCTCCTAAGAGGGATTCTGGTGAGTACATATAATATTTGAAGTACATTGTAACTGACAAGCATAATCCACCAGGGGGAACTTCTTCCCTTAAGTGATTACCCAAATCTTAGTAATATCTTTTACCCTTCCTGTATTATGCCACAGCTATCTTAGCTTCCCTCCAGAACCATATTTTCTTCTTTTTTTCTTTCTCTTGTTTAAACTTTCTTTTCTTTCCCTTTTTTCTGTCAAGTTCCCTTTCTTTCTACAGCAAATCCTTTACCTCCTCCACTTTCTCACTGTCCACAATTAGTCAATATAATCTTCTCTCTAAATTTCACTTACATTACCTTCCCTCTCTGACTCCCAATTAGTTAATTACCCTTCAACCCCCACCATTAAGGCTCCATAATTATTACTGCTGTGATTGTTAATCTGAATAACACTTGAATGTTTTTGAAGTCTGTCAAATGTGATAATTAAATACTAATGTAACCAAAAATATTAATTATCACTCCCATTATTTTCATAGACTGTATTCAAAAGTCTATTATAGTCTGTTCTAAATAACCAATTTAATGCTGTTTATTGTAAGCTTTGATTGTACATATTGACAATCTTCTAATAGTGCATGAGGTGTTGGATATTTTTAAGGGTAATTAACAGTTCACAGCAAAGGGGTTAGACTTCTAAACTCAACTTTCCTGACAGTACCCCATCCCAAGTAAGGGACTGGACAAAATTCCCAATCCAACAGCTTAACAGAGGGGAAGGTAGAAGAACCCCTGAGTCCTATATTGCTTCCACAAAGGGATCTCCAGTCAAATAAGTGAGAAGAATCTCTTCAGACATGAGAAATAAATCTCAAAGAGTTTTACATCAATCCCACAACTCCCCTAGTAAGGGGTCTCTGACCACAGACCGGGATGAAAATCTAGAACAAATAATCAATGATCTAATGGGAAAAAGCAACAATGAATTAAAAGAAGAGGTAATGAAGGGAATAAATGAGAGAACTCAAGAGTTGAAAAACAATCATTAAAGATATTGATATTCTCAAAAAGGAAGTATCAGATCTAAAATCTGTGGTCAATGGCATGAGAGGGATGATGGAAGAATTTAATAATAGACTAACTTCAGTAGAAATTAGAACCTCTGCTATTGAAGAAAGAATATCTGACAACAAGGACAGGCTGATCAAGCTTGAGCGCATCAATGACAAAAAAGCAAAACAACTAAGAGAACATGACCAGAATTTGAAAAATGTCTGGGATAAAATGAGAAGGAACAATCTTAGAGTACTTGGGATACAGAAAGAAACTGAGACACACACAAATGGTATGAGGAACACCCTCAAACAAATTGGAAAGAAAACTTTTCTCATATAAAAATAGAATCATACCTGCTCATCCAGGAACCATACAGAACACCCAACAGGCCTAATCAAATGAGAAACTCACCAAGACACATCATATTCAAAATGTACAACAGGAATACTAAGGAAGCAATATTAAAAGCAGCAAGGCAGAAATGCCAAATCACATTAAGAGGTAAACCAATAAGATTGTGTGTGACTTTTCAACCCAGAATCTGGAGGCAAGACGTTCTTGGAAAGATACCTTTCAATGTCTAAATGACATAACATGCAGCCAAGAATTCTATACCCAGCAAAACTCAGCTTCAATTTTGATGGAGAAATATGAACTTTTCATGATAAGACAAAACTGGCAGCATTCATAAACAGAAAACCCGCCCCACAAAAAATTCTCAAAGAAACACTCCAGAAAGAAGAACAAGTAATTGATACCCAAAACCCACAAACTGAAGAAATTCAGTAAAAGTATCACCCATCAATAACCAGCCAAGACAACCACAGAACTAGCTAAATAAGATGCAATGACTATGAAACAATTACACACTTCTATTTTAACACTGAATGTGAATGGTTTAAATGCACCACTCAAAAGACACAGACTTGCAGACTGGATCAAAAAACAAAATCCAACAATATGCTGCTTACAAGAAACTCACCTAAAAGACAGTGACATTCACAGATTAAGGGTGAAAAGATGGGGAAAAAATCTACCATGTGTACAGCCCAAGAAAGCAAGCTGGCGTCACTATACTTACACCCAACAAAGTAAATTTCAAACATAAATCAATCAGAAGAGATAAAAAAGGACACTACTTAGTACTAAAAGGAACCCTTCAACAAGAAGAAATGACCATAGTTAATATTTAGTCTCCAAACAACAGTGCACCCAACTATGTGAATAAAGTACTTCACGACATCAAACCACTTGTGGACCTCAACACAATAATACTGGGAGACTTCAACACTCCTCTGTTACCATTAGACAGATCATCAAAACAAAAAAATCAATAAAGAAATCACCAGCCTAAATAACTCCATAAATCAAATGGACTTAACAGACATATATAGAATATTCCATCCCAAGTTAACAGAATACACCTTCTCTGCAGCACATGGATCCTTTTCCAAAATAGACCATATTCTGGTTCATAAAGATAATCTCTGCAAATATAAACAAGTAGATATTATTGCATGTATCTTATCAGACCACAATGGCGTGATCCTAGCAATCAACAGTAAAAATCATAACAGATAACACACATATTAATGAAGATTGAATAATACCCTACTAAATGAAGAATGGATCCAAGAAGACATGAGAGTAGAAATACAAAAATTCTTGGAAGAGAATAAAAATGAAAACACAACATATAAAAATCTCTGGGACATTATGAAAGCATTCCTAAGGGGAAAATTCATATCACTGCGTTCCCGCATTAAAAATGAAGAGCGATCCCAAATAAATAAGCTTATGCTCCATTTCAAAGCCATTCAAAAGAAAGAACAATCTAACACCAAAGCCAGCAGAAAACAGGAAATAATCAAGATCAGAGCTGAAATCAATGATATTGAGAACAACAACAATAAAAAGAATTGATGAAACAAAGAGCTGGTACTTTGAAAAAATAAGCAAAATAGACCCCTAGTGAATCTAACTAAAAGAAAGACAGAAATGAAACAAATCCAAAAAATCTCCAATTAAAAGGGAGGGATCACCACTGACTCCATGGAAATCCAACAAATTATAAGATCACATTTTGAAAACCTATACTCCTGAAAACATATTTTGGAAGAAACAGATAAATTTCTAGACACATACAACATCCCTAAATTGACACAGGACAATACTGAATTTCTAAAAAATCCAATCACAGGCACTGAAATCCATATTGTAATTAAAAGCTTACCAAAGAAAAAACCCGGACCTGATGTCTTCCCCACTGATTTTTACCACACTTTTGAGGAGGAACCTCTCCTTATAAAGTTCTTTCAAGAAATTGAAAAGGAGGGAACTCTCCCAAACACTTTCTATGAAGCAACCATAACTCTGATACCAAAACCCAACAAGTATGCATCAAAAAAAGAAAACTACAGACCAATATGCCTCATGAACCTGGATGCAAAAATCCTTAATAAAGTCCTAGCAAACTATATTCAAAAACTTAGCAAGAAGATAATCCATCATGATCAAGTGGGCTTCATCCCAGGTATGCAGGGCTTATTCAACATACGCAAAACAACTAATGTAATTCACCACTTAAACACAATCAAGGACAAAAACCATATGATCATCTCAATGGGTGCAGAAAAGGCCTTTGATAAAATCCAGCACCCTTTTATGCTCAAACTCTAGAGAAGATAGGGATCAAAGAAACATTTCTGAACTATGTAAAGGTTATACATGCTAAACCCTGGGCTAGTATAATACTAAATGGAGAAAAGCTGAAAGCATTTCCATTAAAATCAGGAACAAGATAAGGCTGTCTGCTCTCACCATTTTTATTCAATATTGTTCTTGAGACCCTAGCAGGGGCAATAAGGCAAGAGAAAGAAATCAAAGGGATAAAAATAGGAAGAGAGGAAATCAAACTCTCCCTTTTTGCCGATGATATGATCCTGTATCTGGAAGATCCACAAAACTCCATCAACAAACTGCTTGAACTTATAAACAGATTTAGCAAAGTGGCAGGATACAAGATCAGCACCCATAAATCAATAGCTTTCCTATACACCAATAATAATAGGACTGATGAAGAAATCAGGAAATCAATCCCATTCACAATATCTTTGAAAAAAATAAAATACTTGGTAATTAACCTTACAAAGGAAATCAAAGATCTCTACAACAAAAATTATTGGTCATTGAAGAATGAAATCCAAGATGACCTAAAAAGATGGAAAGATGTTCCATGCTCTTGGTTGGGCAGAATTAATAAAATAAAAATGGCCATTCTACCAAAAGCTTCAAATAGATTTAATGCTATCCCTATAAAGATACCTATGTCGTTCTTTACAGACATAGAAAAAGCAATTCTCAAATTCATTTGGAACAATAAGAAACCTAGAGTTGCCAAAACATTACTAAGCAAGAAAGATGAAACAGGTGGTTTTGCCATACCAGATTTAAAACTATACTATAGAGCCATAGTAACAAAGACAGCATGGTACTGGTATCAAGATAGGAAAGAAGACCAATGGAATAGAATAGAAGACCCTGAAACAAACCCTCAAATCTTTAAACATCTGATTTTTGACAAAGGGGGGCAAAATATTGTATGGAGGAGTGACAGCCTCTTCAACAAATGGTGCTGGACAAACTGGACAGCCACTTGCAGACAGTTGAAATTGGACCCTTACTTTCACCTTGCATGAAAATCAAATCAAAATGGATAAAGGAGTTTGGAATTAAACCAGCTACCTTGCAACTGATAGTAAGAAATTAGGTTCAACACTTCAGCATTTTGGAGTAGGCTGTCGTGCCCACTCGCCAGCAAGGAAGACACGACACGGGAATCTTCTTTCAGCAGTTTATTCAGGCCCTTGGTACAGTATTCTTCTCCTTCCCTCAGCCCCCGCTATTCCCTAAATAGCCCCAAAGCACCCTATGCAATGCTGCCACGTGGCTCCTTCCCATTGGGTAGCTCTCAAAGGGCACCAAACAAAGCCCTGTTTATCACAAAGTGAAAGGCTCTCGGCGCCATCTTGTAATGGCGTCCTAAACTTCCACCGTGGCTTGCCACATCTCCCCCTTTTCTTTTCGTTTGAATAACGATAAGGTGAGAGTAGAGGTCTTACCCCACTGTGCATTTAGGGCTGCATGGTCTGGACCGGCCCCAGGGAGGCGCCTTTCCCTAGGTTCCGTACCACACTCAGCCGACGCCTTTTTTCGTGGGACGGGAAGTAGACACGTCAAACCCGTATGCAGTAAGACATGCTCTCCTTGAGGTCCCTCGTCACATGGGAT